>VYZW01012068.1:2310-12750 GCA_013401315.1 Balaeniceps rex
TTAAACTGGATGAGCTAAGTCTCTTTACGCTTCTTTCCCATTTCAGCCCTTGTAGACCTTTTGCCACCTGTGCTATGCTGCTTTGTTTCAGGCTACTTTAAAACTTCATGACTTCGATTTCTATGAGACAGAGCAAAATACTGGCGTGACAGACATCATTAGCAGGATTACATCAAAACTATCCTTTCGGAAGGGGACATTGTAGACAGAAATATTCAGCTCCTTACCTTCTTCAAAATAGGTACCACTTGAACATCATAAGAGGAAGGTACATAAGATGGCTTCCTTTCTCTAACATGTTGCTTTTTCAAATACGTATCCCTGCCAGGCATGCTAAACAATGAAGCTGCACAGAAGACTATTGATTAGCATATCATTAGTTTCACAAGTAGAGCCTGGGACTACGGGTATGCTGTGGGTAAGCCTGGGGATGTTAATGACAGCTGTGAGCAGAATTAAGTGAAGATGGACCATGCTCAAACATCAGCTCTCAGCAGCAGCAGAACAGTTCAGGTGTTCCTAGATGACTATAAATGGGCAACCTGATTAAAACCTCTGTGTCCATCTGGAGTAGCTCCACTGAATTAAATGTACATCTCAAAGCTGAAACCAGAATAGCTGAGATAGGAGTCACATCCGTAATACAGCCACTTGCATCCAGATGGCTTACTGAAGTATGAACGTGGTGTTGCCACTAAGGCTGTTGCAGACTATAAAAAGCATACAGTAACAGTACCAAATTAAAATACAGTTGATCACACACTCTCCTTGCGCCCCTTATATGTGCTGCCCCAGTGTCCCCAGTTCTCCTAGAATTAGTTTGTGATACTTCGCTATTACGTGGAGGCCACTTACTCCAGGGCTGGCCACACTTAGCCACTAGAAGATGAGATCTGATGAGATGACCACCTGTGTAGTGTCACTTTGGCTGCTCTTGTGAAGCAGTATCACAGGTAAGGTCACTTTAGCCTACCACAGGAGGAAGAGTTAGCCAATGCAGCATGTATTCAAAACTGACATGTGTGTCATGCTCAGATTCAGCTCCCTTATCTATAGCCATCTAAAATTTAGGAATCTAGTCTAAGTTAGTTTCTAGAACCTGTCAGTAGTTTGTGGAGAGAAGGAGGTAGCTCCAGGGGATAAAATATCCTATTGTAAGACAGGAGTCTAAGATAGGTTGTAAAACTGATGCTCTGGGACACATGTTTCTTCTGGTTGAATTTTATCATACCCACCATTGGTTTGGATTTTAGAGCCAACTTTCTGGATTAGCTTTTTTTATTTTTAATACTATCCACAATTTAAGATAGTGTGGTGGGGCGTAGCCTACATTAGCCTACCTGGTCTGCTCAGGCAGCGAGAGCTGTTACTGATGCAGTGGCATTTAAATACTTACCTCCTGGAGAAAGAAGCTGGGATACGGGTCTGGGAAGGACCTTCTAAGTGATAGAATCCAACCTGTGCTGTTGGTATCCATATGGCAAATGTTTCCCCTATTGCTTGATCAAAAAGATGATTTAGTATTTCACCACTGTCAATAGGAAGCCCTCTTCTAATTTTCAACTTTCTTTCATAGAATCATAAAATTGTAGAATACCAGGTTGGAAGGGACCTCAAGGATCATCTGGTCCAACTTTTCTTGGCAAAAACACAGTCTAGACAAGACGGCCCAGCACCCTGTCCAGCCATATCTTAAAAGTGTTCAATGTTGGGGAATCCTCCACTTCCCTGGGGAGGTTATTTCAATGGCTGATTGTTCTCATTGTGAAAAAAATTCCTCTCGTGTTCAATCGGAATGTCCCCAGGAATAACTTGTGCCCATTACCCCTTGTCTTTTCCATGTGACTCCTTGTAAATAGGGAGTCTCCGTCTTCTTTGTAGCCACGCTTTAAACACTGCAATATGGTGATAAGGTCTCCCCTAAGCCTTCTTTTCTCAAGGCTGAACAAACCCAGTTCTCTCAGCCTTTCCTCACATGGCAGGCATCCCAGTCCTTTGATCATCTTTGTAGCCCTTCTCTGGACCCTCTCCAGCCTGTCCACATCTTTTTTGTGTAGTTTTTTTCCCCATATAGAGCTTGCTTATACTAAGTTATGAGCTGAGATTGTCATTTGGTTGAAGGACCTCTTTCCCAGTCCTGCCATATTCTCTCTGCTCACCCTGCCCTGTGCTTGGGTCTTGTAGGGCAGGCTTTCTCACCCTTCTTCTAATCAGAATAGCTGCACTGCCTTCCCTTCTTCTGCTTTGAATTTTTCTGTAACACAGTCCTTGGTGGAGGACATTACCTAGCCCAGTGAATAACGCAGCACCAAAGAAAGAGAGTGGACCTGAGAAAATGGTATCCATTTATTCTCCCCCTGGCCCCAACCCTCCTGTCAAAAGCTGCACAGAGATCAAGGAGGTTAATAAGGAAGAAGAAGCAGAAAAGAGAGAATAACAATACAAGGAAGTAAGGATTTTTGCTTTGGCCAGGAAGGCAACTCTGACTAAAATATTTCTAGAGTGAAATGAAATTTCAGATGAAATTTCAGAAATTCTATTGAAGTCTCATTTCAATGAAAAAGATATTGTTATTTCAGTTTTAGTCAAAGCTAACAACTATTTTTTGTGGTCTTTTGCATTACTTTTTTTAATGAGTTCATGTCCCTGAGAAGTGATGACAAGCCCTAGATCCAATGCCACTCTGCTATAGGGCAGTTACAGCATGTCAGCGGTCATGATAGAGGGAATTTATGCTGAAGAGCAGGAGTTGTCTCTACCTATCATTTCTGAAAAAAACAAGAAAGTTGATAATTAGGCCTATTTAGGAAGTCTGGGTGAGCATCACGTATCTTTTACACAGGCCACCAGGAAGTTTTTATTAGAAACAGATTTAGTTCATGACTAATCTGAACCATATTTAAACCATGACCTCACTTATTCATTAACTTCTATCTTGATAGGATGCACTGGAGTGAGGAAAATGATCCGTGTGCTTTTTCTTCACATCACTTGTTTACATCTGCCATCTTTTCCCATGAAAAGTATCAGCCTACAAACAATAATTACCAGACCTAGAAAGAAACCCCAACTGTAAACCTGAGTCTTGTGGGGCCATAGCACAATACTTCCTCTGGAATAAGTTCTTTCCCTTTCAGGTGTAATCATGCAGGAAATTTAACATTAAAAACAACAAAGAAAATTCTTATTGATTTATACAACATTGTAAAGGCACAACAAAAAAGCAAGACGTTATCCCTGAAGTGCATTTTAAAGGATGTGCACTGCATAGCAAATGGATTGTAAAGGAAAAGTGTGGAAAATGAATTAATTCAAAGTTTGCTCATGATACCTGAAAGAGAAATGCATAAATGAAAAAAGAGTGGAAGGCAAGGTTTATGCAGGCATTTCACTCTAAAAGCTTGCTGCTGTGGAGAAAAGGAAACAATTAGAAATTACTAAACCCACAAAAATAAAATTTTGTTACAGATTCATGAATTTACAGAAGTTTATATGCTTAAATCTCATTTCCAAGTGTAAAAATCAGTGGCTTTCTTAAAAGTCCAGATTCATACTGCTAGATTTCAGACACTTAACTGAAACCTCTGCATGTGTCTGTTTGGCAAATGTTTCTCCTGTAGAAAGAGAGAGCCTTCTTCAGGGTAATTTATCCCATCCTGATGTCCAAGTCCCTGCCTGGAGGACTCGGGCTCTCCTCAATGGCTACACAGGCTCCTTAGAGAGGGGATGGATGAATGTTTTTCTACTTGAGGGAGTGAGTCTGGTCTTCAATGTTACTCTGGATATTGGCTTTTCAGAGTTCACATAGGATATCTGCTGTGAACCGAAACTATGCATCTGATAAAGAAGGTGAAGTTTTTTCATTTCAAGCCTTGGTATACAGGCGGTTCAAATAACATGCATACATATTGTAAGATTCTTAAAATCATGTGTTTCCTAATGCAAATGGAGCCACTGGAGCAGCTTATAAAGGAAAAAATAAAAGTAATTTTGGTAATGAGATTGGCTATGTTTCAAATAATACATTTTGCTTTATCTGTTAGGCTTGATGAACAGTAATAACAGGTGAGTTAGACAAGTAATGCTTATTGTCCTGGTTTCAGCTGGGTTAGAGTTACTCTTCTTCCTAGTAGCTGGCATAGTGCTGTGTTTTGGATTTAGTATGAGAAGAATGCTGATAACACACTGATGTTTTAGTTGTTGCTAAGTAGTGCTTACCCTAGTCAAGGACTTTCTTTTTCAGCTTCCCATGCTCTGCCAGGTGCACAAGAAGTTGGGAGGGGGCACAGCCCAAGACAGTTGATCCAAATTGACCAAAGGGCTATTCCATACCATATGACGTCATGCTCAGTATATAAACCGAGGGGAGTTAGCCGGGGGGCAGCGATCGCTGCTCGGGGACTGGCTGGGTGTCGGTCGGCGGGTGGTGAGCGGTTGCATCACTTGTTTTCTTTTCCCTGGGTTTTGTTTGTCTCTCTCGTTCTCCTTTTCATTACAATTATTATTACTATTATTATCATTATTATTATTATTACTATTGTTGTTATTATTATTATTATTTTATTTCAATTATTAAACTGTTCTTATCTCAACCCGTGGGTTTTCTTACTCTTGCCCTTCCGATTCTCTCCCCCATCCCACCGGGGAGGGGGAGGGTGAGCGAGCGGCTGCGTGGTGCTTAGTTGCTGACTGGGGCTAAACCACGACACTTATGAACCCTTGTGTCATTAGAGCTCTGCAGATGTCTGTAGGGGTCAAGAACCAGTGGCATATGGGGTGATTTTGAACGGCACGTCCCAGAGAAATGTGAGGGCACCTGGGCATAGCACCACTGAGGAGCAGCAGAATCCCAGTAGGACTTTGTAGAGCTGGGTCCCTACTCTGGCAGCATACTGTCTTTGTGTCAGAGCAAGAGGTGGGTGTCATCACCTGAAAGAAACCTGGGAGCAATACTGTGTTTCATTTAATCCCTTAGTGTTAAGGCTGGTGGAAGGACAGCAGAAATTGGTTTTGTTTTGAGGTACTAAGGAGTCAGCTAAACGGGATGGGGAATAAATTATGAAAAGGGCACAGAACTTTGGTAAATAAGCCTTGCTAAGTGCTTGCTTTGGTGTGGGTGCTTGGTAAACCTCTGCTCAACTGCCTTACTCTGGAAGTACCAAGGTTGCAGACACTGAGTTTATGGAGGTAAATTCCTCAGACACTTACCACTCTGCTCTTGAATGTATTTAGAAGTGCCTCAGTTTTGGAAATCCTGAATTGCTCATACGTTTATCCAGATCAACAATCTCTGATGGTGATTATCTACCTGTATCTCTCAGACTGGTAGAAAGGCTTGCAGCACCCCATACAGATCTGGCCTTGAGCAGCACTCAGAAAGATATTATGGCACCCTTTTATCCATCCAACAGATTGGTAGTTAGAGCACTCATGGAGGTTTGGGAGATTTAACTCCTTCTCTGCCTAAAGGAAACATAGAACCACAACTTCAAATGTAAGCCAAAGACCTTAAACACTTGATTTGAGAATGTTCGCAAAAGCACTAGGGAGTAGCTCCCCTCCTCTAGTTTATTGAAGTGCTTCCACTTTGATTTAAACAGTCATATATTCTTTAGGCTGGGGGGAGAGAGAGTGTGATTGTTTTGCTTAATGGTAAATCTCCCCTTGGGATGAGGAAGGGAAACATTTTTTTAGTCTTTGTTTCACTGAGACCTGAGGGAGGAAATATAAATTAATGAAATGTTGGGGGCAGGCGAGGGGAAGTTCTGTGTAGTCACTGGGTTCACATAACCCTTTTTATACTCTCAATGCCCAAATAGTCCAACTTCAACATGAAGTGCACACTAGTTCCAAAACAGCTCTTAGTATTTCACAAAACCAAACCTTTGGGCAGATTGAGGGGAAAAGGTATGGATTAAGATCAACACAAGCCGGGCAAGGGAACTGATCTTGAGAGTCTACCATGTGACCGTGAATAGTTTATTCATTGAATTTTTGGATTAAAGGTATAGCTGTGGCTGCTCTAGCTGTGTTTTGCAATGAGCCTGGGTACAGAAAATACAGGTATGGAGTGATTACCTTTCCGTTATGCTTTCCCCATGCAAATCTCTTTGGTAATACTGGAAGAGGAATTGCTATCTTATGGGTCCTCCCTGGGTTAGATATGACCCAGAGCCTCAGCTTCTCTGACCTCTCAAAGCAAAAATATGTGCACTGCTTACATGGTATGCACCAAGTTAAGTGCCTGGAGTGACTACTGTTATTTCTGGTGCATCATGGATAAAACAGGAGCTAAAGAAAGATTTTGCAGCTCCTAATTTTGAGGGCTCTCATCCTGAAATCCTGTTGACTCACAGTAGCGCATATGGAAGCACTGTGCATACTGATGGGAATTAAATGTATCTTATGTCCAACAAAATACAGAAATGTGTAGTTAGATAGAAGGAAACATCTGGGCCATTCAGTGCAACCCAGCACTCTGTGAACACCAGGAGAGATCAAATCATTGTTGCGTTTAGATGAGTCTATGGAAGGCTTGCTGCATACATGTAGTTGCTCTGATACATGCGTGTGTAAATACATATGGCTGCATCTGCAAAACAAAGGTACTACTGCCTGAAGACTTTGTGTGCAAAAGAAGGTGATCAGGGATGTTTTTGTTATCTTGCGCTCCTGCAGTAGGAGGGAATTAGTTATTGGAAAATACAACTGGATGAGCCTAACAACAGCTTCTTGTAAATTATGGGTCTGGTTAGGTGTACCTTAGCCATCAAAAAGATGACCACAGATGAGCATCTCTGATCTACAGCCACTGAGGTCTCTAGCCCAGACCCACAAAGCAGTCAATGAATGTGAAGGATCTACTCTTCTCTGAGGGCCATAGACCACCACTGCAGGATACATGGAGGCATGCTGGCCTACCTTAGATTTGAAGCATTTCTCTCCTCTGAAAAGAAAGTCAAAAGACATCCGAGCCCCACCCTGTAAAGCAGATGCCAAGAGGGGTCCCATCTAACTTATGGTGGGTGAATCAACTGCAGGGGACATTTTTAAAAAGAAAAAAAGGCAAACAAAAGGAAGCCATGTGTGGTTTGAAAGCCATTCTGGAGTGGGGGGCAAGCCTCACATTTCTAGTGCTGTAGTGTAACATGCTGCACTCCCCTACGCTGCAATGTCAGTGATATACATGCTTTCAGCTCGCTCTCACTTGCTTTGGCTGCGGGCTCAAACCCACTAGGTATGCAGGAGACTTGACTGAAATCTGACAAAGCTAACCAACCAGAGCTACTAACAAAACATGCAACTTTAAAATAAAGTTCGATCTTTACAAAGTTTAATCTAATAGCAGCTAGAAATGGAATCCGCTTCAAGTTTAAGAACTAAAGGTAGCTGCGTTCAAGTTTGTGTGTTTCCAATTTTTGCAATGCCCTAGCTGCACGAATTTTTTCCTCCTAACAGGAAATGAGTTTTTATCTCTACCTTTGGGCATACAATTGATTTCTCATCATACTGAAGTTCCTATCAACCTGTGCTAATTGGCACCCTCAGCAGTCAAATTAAAGAGGGAGGAGGCTTATTCTGTCATCCCTGGAAGCAGTTTCTCCTGAATAAGACTGGACTGTGCTGGCAGAGCAGCATGATTAAGGTAGGCTTTACAATGCCTGTGCTGTGACTGTTTTGAAGAGATACAAGGTTGGTCCCCAGGGATTCAGTATCTTACAGTTTCCCCTGCCCTAAATTCACTTCAATCTGTTTCAAGGGATTATTGATCTGAATGTTAAAGTCATTAGCCTCAGCACTTAACTGAGGATATGAAGAATTACATTTAAGTTGGCATCACCAGGTCAAAGACACATGTGAGATGGAAACCATTTCTGGAGTTCCCATGAAATTATGCAATAAAAGATAGTATCTCTGCTTGAAGTCCTTGGTTCCCACACTTTATTTCTATATACAGTCATGTCTCCATGGTAAGCCACTCTGAATTTCTTTTTTTTTTTTTTAACCAAGTTAGTAGCAAGCTAATGGAAAACAAGGAAGGTGATAAGTTTTAAAGAGAACCTAGAAATTATTATATCAGAGAGGACAATAGGAGATAATTGGATATAATTTATCTTCTACTCGGTACTTTGGGCTGATAAATAGTCATATAAAATTGCTCATGGAGATATGTTTTGAAGTAATGAGTAGCAAAGTGTCCTTCAGCACCTGCAGTCCTTAGATACTCTGGGCACAGGACAGGATGGTTTAGGGCTGAGAAATTCCAATTAGCCCGAGAGAAGCAGAGGCCCAACCCCATTCTTTTGAAACCACAGAGTAGGATTGAAGTGCCAGAATTAACAATTGGAAGATGTGAATAATTGGCTCTGCGAGCTGGGACTCATCCAGAGCCCTTAATATTTGGAGATTCTCTTAAGCCCTACAGCATGAGATTTAACATCCTTTCTTAATATTTTGATAGGGTGAATTATTTTAATTAAAAATTTTAATCATCAATAAAAATAACCATGGGTACTCCTGATATCTATGTAGATGTTCTATCCCATTTAGAATTCTGCAATTTTTTGGCCTCATCCCCATCCTATAGCAATTAATTACAGTTTAATCACATGGTGAGTTAGAAATGACATTCCTTTGATCTGCTTTTCATTCCTCACCTCTTAATTTCCTTGAACATCTATCTGGACTCATGAGAAAGAAAGAATCTTCTCTAGAGCATTCATTATCTTATACTCATTTACCACATCCCGTCCTAGCCATCTGCTTTCTAAAATACATAATTGCAGCCTTTCTGAGGTTAGCATTTAGAGTAGCCTTCAATGTCCTTTGAAAAATGGATCTCTCTCACTTGGAAACTTTTTTCCATGAACAGCAACTCCTGATATGCTACATTCAGCAGTGAGCTACTACTCATATTTGAATGCTACCTTACTTTATTATCTTTATGTTTCTCACTCGTCTGGGTCATTTAATTGAAAAGGATATAGGCATGTTGACACTGAGGCTGAGATTCTCCCCCAATTTAGATGTTGGCTCTTGTTGCCCAATTCATGTTGCCTAATCCATTCACTAGAATTTGTTATACCTCAGACTTCTCAAGTGCACAAACGTAAGTGTCCTGGTTATCTGTTTATGTGTGTGGTGATCTTCTCCTCTGACACAGACATCCATTCCATAGCAGTGCCCCACCAAAACCCCCAAAACCACCATCACCAAAAAAAATCTTAACCAGGCCAAATGATTTAACTGTTTCCCTCCTTCCTGCCTCTGCTCCTATATGACTGGAAAACCCTGAACTAAAGCCCATGACCCAGGAATTACTTTTAAAGCCAGTGTAAGATCCATCACCTCATTCGAGCTCTTCTATTATGTAGGTGAAGGTTTCACACTATGTAGGTGTATTCCAAATAAAAAGATGCTTCTCTTTGCTGGAATGGTGAGCTGCTACTGGCTAATTTGGGACCATTGGACAGTGGAATTACCGTAGTCCTGCAGCTAGGGGTTACAGAGCATTAATGATGTGCTTTACTTTGAAAGCAGAGGCTGTGGCTCTAGGAAGTGCCTGCTGAGGGATCAAAAATGTGAGATGAAGACATGCATGGCTGCTCTCCCAAAAATCAGAGAGAGCTCTTCCACACTCTTTCTGGGTCTCACGTAAGATAGAGCCATGCTTCAGCCCTCAATTATGTAGACTGAAGGATAGGATGTGCAGATACGCTAAGATAATTGGGAGTCTGAGACCTTGCTTAATGAAATTAAGGTAGAGATAACTGCCTATAAATATACTTGGAAGAGAAGAAAGTAGCACCACAGAGGGAAGAGAGGTATTTAAGCTAAATATTAATAGACTTTAGTAAATAAATGTTGAAGGTTAGAAGGAATTTTTTTTTTAACCAGTGAAAGTCCACATTGGTAAACCCCTCTGAAATGACCCAGGAGAGGATAGTAAGGAAGAAATTAAATCCTGCAAGGAGATAAAAATTAATGGGTTCATCTTAGATGTCTGTCCTTTGCTTCTGAAAAAAATAAACAAAACCCAATCTGCTTCTATGTGACTTAAACTTGAAAAGCTAGGACAGGGGTAATGGGGAGGGGACAGGAACACTTGGAAATTGTTTCAGGAGTAAAAATAGAAAGAAGAGCTAAAGGTTAAAAAAAAAAAAGTTTGCAATGTGATTCTTTGGAAATACGACCTGCCCTCACAGCCGGGAGCAGAAAGGAAAAGCTCAGCACCTGAGATCAAAAAATGCAGGAGAAACACAACAAATGGCAAGTCTTTACACGTGGTGGTTATGTAGTTAGTAGTTATATGCATAGAGGGCACGAGGGTGCATCAGGAAAAGTCACATTGCACAGGAACAGAGCAGCTGATACACATCACCTCATTAACACCAGCAGGTTCTTGCCAGGTGCTGTCTTGTTTCAGGGCTGGAGAGAAGG
>VYZW01012068.1:33488-44891 GCA_013401315.1 Balaeniceps rex
GTGTCGAAGGCTTTTTGGAAGTCCAGATAGATGACATCCATTGCTTTTCCCTTGTCCACTGATGCAGTTACTCCATCATAGAAAGCCACCAGGTTAGTCAGGCAGGACTTGCCCTTGGTGAAGCCATGCTGGCTGTCTCAAATCACCTCCCTGTCCTCCATGTGCTTTAGCATTGCTTCTAGGAGGATCTGTTCCATGATCTTGCCAGGCACAGAGGTGAGGCTGACAGGTTGGTAATTCCCAGGGTCCTCCTTTCTACCCTTTTTAAAAATGGGTGCAATGTTTCCCTTCTTCCAGTCATGGGGGACTTCACCTGACTGCCATGACTTTTCAAATATCTGGAGAGTGGCTTGGCAACTACATTGGCCAACTCCCTCAGGACTCTGGGATGCATCTCATCAGGTCCCATAGACTTATGTGTGTTCAGGTTCCTCAAGTGGTCACGAACCTGATCTTCCTTTACAGTGGGAGGGGCCATAGAAATGTTTCAGCGGTGTGCACCATGTGTGGTTATAAAACATAGATGAATCTTTCTGTGAGAAAAGCATAGGTAGACTTCTTCTTCTTCTGGTCCGAGTGTTTGTAGAAAGCAATCTTTTTTGTGACAGATGAAGTAATCCAAATTTTAAAGTTCTTTGACTCCTTCACTTTAATGAGTTTTTTTCTATATCTCTTTCCTATTTGTCTTTGTGTTCAAGTCAGCCTGCTTATACACTAACTGAAGAATGTTTTGTAAAGAGGTTGATCTTGTAAAAGTGCTTTCCATGGTGTGTTGTGCATCCTGAATTTGGGACTGAACTCAAACTTAAACCATTTTAAGAACAACTTGAGAGTTGTTCCTGAGAGTTCATTGAATCATGAGAATTCATTAGTAACAGAGATCAACTAGTGAAAGATGAACAGACACACATTGAAATGGGATAGAAATCAGTGAAAGCCGAAATACCTGTGTTTGTCTGTGGGATTTTTTTTTTAGAAGCAGCTACAATCAAATGATCTCATTTCACATTTGTCATTCTGAAGTGATAAAAATTCACAGAGCTAAATTATACTGGCTTCTTTTTCTGTCTTGACTCTCATTTTTAAGGATTACATTTGAAAGATTTTTCTCCAACAATAAGGATTAAATATGCTACACGAAAACTGAATTTTCACTTCAGACCTCTGTTTCTGCAGTGGGGTAATTTAAGAAAAACAGCAAATGTTGTCAGACCCAAAAAGAAAATGGCAAGTGAGTAATAGTAGTACTGCAAAGTTCCTTTGGATTTCAAGAGAACAATTGCTAAATAAAGCTAAACTATATGTTTCATCGATGCTAACTGTTAGTGACGTGAAAAGACATGCAAGAAAAAAAAAGGCAATGAGACAGTGTCATAAAAAGATGACTTTATTGTGAAGGTTAAGGCTGACTTGCATATCGTGTAAAAGTGCATCAGATGTCTAGAAATTTAAGTTCTAGGCTCTCTACCTTCTGTACCTTGGAAATTTTAATCTGCGGGGTTTGGACAGAGCACCTAGGCTCCATCATTACTCAACAGTGGGCTCTGGATCTGCAGGATCACAGCACTGACAGTTAAGCAAACACAGGTTGTACCATGTACCAGAGATATTCTGTGAGCAGAGAGTAGAGGAATAGCTCTCAAAGCAAGTACATGCTCATACAGCCACATGACCTGGAGATCAGCTGGATGGAAGCTCACAACTACTTCATAATAATGACCAACACACGTGTTGAGGCTGTGGTGAGCGGAAGGAAGCTCAACCTTCATTTAAAGAGCAATAAGTTACTATAAATTTATCATGGTAGAAAAGCAAGTCAAAAGCTTAAACCTTGGTTATACATATGGCTATGTGAACAAGTTACCACGAGGTAGACAGTCTTCTACATGAAATTTGTCATTGTGATAAAGGCACCAGTACAGACTTTAATAAAAATAAAATTTTTTTTAAAAAAGTTAACTTAAACAGTAGTGGCTTTTTAATAGCTTCAGCTTCATACTAGTTTGATGTGGCTATCTAATCTGTTCCAGACATCCTTTTATATTAAATGTCTCAATAATGGAAGATGATGTCTACATTCCCATTACTGCTATGAAGATCTAATGCATAATCGATATGGTGTACAGTAAAAGAAGACCAATTATTAACCAACATGTTAATGAAAAAAAATAGCTAGAAAGATGGAGATTGCACTTGGCCATTTATTTTGTGTGATTAAATTCCAATGAATCATGTGGGGCATCCTTCAGTGTTTCTCCAGAGAAAAATGAATGGGGGGAAAAAAAGCAGAATGGCTTGGGAGACTTAACAGCCCATTGTCAGTCATTCACAACTCAAATCCAGTCTCATTTGTGAGTGAGAAAAAGGTTTTATTGTCTTATGTCTGTGAGGAGGAAGGGTGTGGTTCATGGTTCAGTTCCAGAACATTTCAAAAAGAGCCCCAAAAACTTGATCTCCTTGTTTTTGTTAAATAGTTTGTTGGGAGGAAGTCATTCGTAGTCACAATATTCTCCTTAAGAATATTATTATGCAAAGCTCAAAGACTAAGGAAAACGCTGACTAAATGGCTTTTTAAGAGGTTATCTGTCTCAGGAACTTGCCTGGAATGACTTTTCCCCATTCAGTTTCTTCAGAACAGTGTTTTTGTGTTAGTTAACACATGTCTGTGTGGGACTGAAATTGGAGAAGCCTCAAAAGGTCACTTGGAGCAGGATGAGCATCACAAGAGGAGGTTGGGAGTGATGTACTGGTTGTCCATGCTGGAGTTAACCTTGCAACAGCTTTCCTGTACGGTCCAAGAGCTGCCCAGGATGAAAGTAGGTTGTCTGGGAGAAATTTGCTTTTGCCACAGCAGCCACAAGCAGGACACCGTTTTCCATGGCTATTTATTGCATTGCATCTGCAAGTAGTAAGAACCTTATTTGTTTCTACCTGCATTGAACTGAAAATGGCTTTTCTGCATTTGTGGGGCCTATTGGATATCATTCAGCTGTAGGACGTATCCTTAGCGAAATAACAAGGGTTTTAACCTCATCCTCAGACTAATAGCTTGCATGTGATATATCCTATCACCCTAAAGAAGCATCTTTGCAGGAAATCTTGTAAAAGGATTCACATCTCCGAGTTGTTCTTGCACAATTCTTCTGTTGTGTTGTTCTGGCAGGGGTTCCTTTTCTGCTGTATCTTGAAGATCTTGAGAAAGCTAGTTCTGGCTGTATCATGCACCTTGCCCCAGGCAATAATCCTGTGATAGCCTGAAATTCAGAAATGTATCATGCACCAGTGTAACATATCCCAATATCATGGGAGGTCCCAATCTGTGTGTGGGATAAAAAGCATCTCCAACATGGGATTGTATCATCATACGTTTGTGTTGCAAGAATTCATGCTAATAATCTACATGTGTCAGCACAAGGCTATATGCAAAGCAAAGACAGTTCTCGACAACTTTAATTTAAAAAAAGAAAGAAGAAAAAAAATCCCTGCTCTTCACAAACTTACAGAACATATTAGTCACCTTGATGTAGAGCCTATTCATCTTTTCCATTGTAATTGTAAAATCAGTTCCCTCCTTGAACCAGAGCAAAAATCCTTCTCACAGGTGAAAAAGCATAAGCTTTAACAATATGAGAAAATTCATTTCTTATTGCCATCTGCCTCTGGGATGTGAAAAGGAAGGGGGTTGGTGTTGTATGGGCTCTGCCTTTGTGATATCACAGCAGTAATCCTGCTGTGATAAAGTCCCACATCCAAAGTAGTGACTGTCAGCAGTTCCTCTGCAATAATGCACATGAAAAAAGAGGGGGAACAAAAGAAAGACAAAGCTAAAAGGAAAAAGAAAATGCAGGAATTTCAGTTGTAATACTGCATGCCAGCTTCACGATCAAATGAAATCTTCTGTGTTCTCATGTCCACTGCTGATTTTTATACCTTCTAGAGAGTTTCATGGGAAGGATGGTCCAGTGTTGTGTGGAAAAGCCTATGCACTCAGAAAACAGGCATTTGAATCCTTTCTCTGTTATGGGCTTCCTTCATGACCTCCGGTTTGTCACCTCGGACCTCTCACTGGGGACCCTGACAGTTACCTTTAACCACAGAACTAGATTTCAACAGTAGATTTGTGACACAGGGTTATTTATTAAGTAAATAGCAAGTCTGGGTATCCAGGGTTAACCAGGACACCGTGACATGCAACTTCCCAGCAGCTGCCAGGTGAGGGATGTTGTGCAGGTCCCTGTCATGTGCATTTAAACATGTCCCTGTACATTATATCACTTATTTTTCTTTTGGCTGCTTTTGGTTGTCACACATTTATTTGAACTGTTTAATCTGTGTACTAAGCATTTACTTAAATTCTAGATATCATTTATCTTATGAGTTTAATTTATGTTTCATTTTATGCAACTGTTTTGGGGTAGACCTGGTGTGATACATGTGGTAGGTGGTCCTGCTGTTGATCAGCCACTCAGACTCCAGGCTGGTAGCTCAGCACTATGCTATCACGTTGCTCATCCTAGTACCTCTCCTGTATCCTCCTTTCTGTGACCCAGCTGAGTTGGCCAAGCCCCTTGTTCTTCAGTTTTTTTGCCTGTATGCATCACCCCTCATTTAAGCATTTGAAAGCACATACTGAATACTCAGTGACATACTGTATAAACCTTACTGTGGTGGGTAGATGGTGGTTGGCTGGCCATCAGGTACCCACCAAGCCTCTCCTCAGCAGGACAGGGGGAGAAAATAGATGAAAACTCATGGGTTAAGATAAGGACAAGGAGATCACTCAACAATTATTGTCACAGGCAAAACAGACTTGACTTGAGGAAGATTGTTTTTAGTTATTGCCAATTAATAATAGAGTAGGATAGTGAAAAATAAAAACAAAACCATAACCACCTACTCCCCTCCCCTTCTTCCAAGGCTCAACTTCACTCCTGACTCTCCTACCTCCTCCCTGCCTCGCAGTGCAAGGGGATGGGCAATGGGGTTTTGGCCAGTTCATCATGCTTCGTCTCTGGTGCTCCTTCCTCCTCACACTGTTCCCCTGCTCCAAGATGGGGTCCCTCCCACAGGAGACAGTCCTTCACAAACTTCTTCAACACGAGTACTTTCCACAGGCTGCAGTTCTTCAAGAACTGCTCCAGCATGGGTCCTTCAGGAGCAAACTGCTCCAGCGTGGGCTCCTCTCCATGGACCACAGGTCCTGCCAGAAAACTTATTCCAGTGTGGAGTCTTCTCCACAAGGTCACAGCTCCTTCCAGGACCCTGCTCTGGCATGGGCTTTCCATGGGCTTCAGCTTCCTTCAGGGCACATCCACCTGCTCCAGCATGGACCTCCATGGGCTACAGGGGGACAACCTGCATCACCATGGTCTTCACCACAGGCTGCAGGGGAATCTCTGATCTGGGACCTGGAGCACCTCCTCCCCCTCCTTCTTCACTGACCCTGGTGTCTGCAGGGCTGTTTCTTTCACATATTCTCACTCTTCTCTCCTGTCTGCTGCACAACATTTTTTACCGTTTCTTAAATATGTTATCACAGAGGTGCTACCACCGTCACATAGGGCTCAGCTTTGGCCAGCAGCAGGTCCATCTTGGAGCCCGCTAGAACTGGCTCTGAATGACACGGGGGCAACTTCTGGTGTTTTCTTATGGAAGCCACCCCTACCCCTTCCTCCCCCACCTCCCCACTACCAAAACCTTGCTACATAAACCCAATACACTTACACTAGTGATCCAACAGCTGGGTGTAACATTTTGTATGAACTCTTGAACAGATTATTTTATTTTCTTTTCTCCACACACAGGACCTATCTGGATGTCAGGGCACCCTTTCTGATGTAGGTAGAAAACTTGTGTTAAAAAAAATGTTATTAAAATGTATTTTTTCCCCTCTATAAATGAACATTTCTTCTATAATTTTTTTAAGATTTTTTTCTTGGGAAAGAAAAATAAAACAAAAGTACCAAAAAAGTATACTTTCCTCTTCCATGAAATCTGGACTGATTTCTGAGAGTGTCATCCTTTATTCCAGTTGGTACCCAGGCTGTACAGCATGAAAGGAAAGAGTTGCCACAGGCATCAAGGATCGTTCCATTTGTTGTGAGCGATGCTGGACACTGAGAGTGGACAAATCAGAAGCCTTGTTCTTCTCTAGCAAAACAGATGGTGTTTTGGTCAAAGACATGGCAACATCTTGTGACAACAAAGCTGAACTCTTACACCGTTGCTTGAAGATGATGATCTTTCTTTATTTTTCCTGAAATCTGCCACACAAACTGAGAGAAAAGGATTGTGTACCTTTATTTTATGAAGCTTTGAAACATCAGACACAAAATATGTGTCTCTGTTGGCCCAGATGCAATCTTAAATAGGGTCAATATCATATCTCTTAGAAAATATTTGACCTACTTCAATCACAGTTTAAAGAACTCAAAGGTAGGAACACACTAAGGAAGAAGGGTTTTTCCCTGCTGCACTAAGTGAAAGGGTCTAACGTCATGGAGTAGCTCAGAATAGATGGTTGTATTGTCCCTCTGGTCTTATCTTGGAAACCACAAATGTCTGCAGTGGGAGATCAGTGACCTTTGCTGAACTTTGTAATCCTCTCATAGCTTCAGTTTAAGAGTAGCTACACTGCCATATTTGTTAATATCGCACTTAATTGCCCGCAAAAAAAAAAAGAGTCTGTGCCAACTGAAATTACATTCTCAGCAGAACAGATTGCAGGATTCCTTTATTTACTGATGTAAAGGTTAAAAATGCAGTCAGTGTTAATCCAAGCACACTAAACTTTAAAAGTATATGTGAATGTTTGGATGACGGTTGACTTTGGACCGTCTATCAGGTTTGTGTGCCAAGCACTGAAAACGCGTGCTTGCCAGCAGGTCTAGGCTGGGGGACGATACCTGCAGCAGGAGCCACTTCTGCCTAAGCTGGAAAACATCTGAGCTTGCTGAGAGGGCAGTGCTTTCTCCAGGGAAGAATGGGAGCTGGGACATATCCTAAAGTGCTGCTTAGCCCCATGGGTTTGGGCCTCACATCAGAAAATCTTTGGGGTGTGTGGGGATATATCTCCACTGCCTTGTGATTTGTAGCGGTCATGGTGACTGTGGGATCACGTCTAAAGTGGCTCCAACCGGAGCACAGAAAGAGCTGAGCACTCCGTGCCTGAGAAAGGAGGCTTCCAAGATGACTGGCCCTTAAAAATGATATAGTGTGTTTCCTGAATAAAATGAAATATGAAGTGAAATAAAAATGAAATAGCAATATATATTTTTAAATTGACACTAGAATTGACTGAGGGTTGAATTCGTGGCTGAGCACTGTGATTTAAACACATCTCCATTTTGTGCTCCCTCTGCTCAAGAGACTGTTTTTACCTTAACCAGAAAGAAAATATTGAACAGTATTATTTGCTTCTTTTGCTGGAAGTACCTTTCTTAATTTATTTTTAACCAGTTGGTGCCAGATATTGTCCCTCTGTAAAGACTGTGTGAGGCAATAAATATCTGCCATGCAGACAGCCAGCTCAGCCAAGGCTGTTGATTTATTTTAAACAACTGCTTTGATTTTTTTTTCTTCAAGATTTACTATGCAGTAGGAGATGACACTGTTGTCTTGTGCCACTAATGTTCTTCTCTTCCAGTGACACAGCCTGTTAATTAGAGAAAGGAGATAAATTAAAAGCCAGGTGTCAATCTATAAATCTTGATTTAAAAAGATTATTTTTCTTTGTATCAGGCTTCAGCACTTTTATTTCAGTACAAAAATAAAAAGAAATATGGGTGGTGGTTTTCATATTTTTTGCTTGTCAAGTTTCAACACTATAAATGTTACAGTAGTGTTTGAACCATTTAACACCTCAGCGCCTTTTATTTAGTTATGTGCTTTGTAGATTTTTTCTCACTTAGCGATTCCTGGGTGTTGCTGTATATTTCTTTCAGTTTTCATGATAGCAATTGGTTTTCTGAAACCTCCTGATTTGTGTTTTTTTTCCTTTTTCCTCATACTTTTGAGAGATGCAGCAATGAATATTTAGATCTGACCCCAATAAAAAAAATGAAATTTTTCTGCAAGGTGCTTGAAGGTCTCTAGTTGTGCCACAATCAAAAACTATAATTTACTGCTCAGTGATCCTTTGGACCAAAGGAACATCTGCCCCTTTTAAACTATTCCTGAACAGTAGTATGAGAGTTGTGGTGGGAGGAGGAAATATAGCAGCAGTGATCCAGAAATTGTTGCTGCCTTAACTTATTCCTCCTTTTGGTTTGCTTCAGAGCCAGGATTTTGGTTAGCCTACTTCTTGGTCAGAGTATAGAAAAGGGTGATTGTAAGCGGGAGAAGGTACAGAAAGGTGAAATCTTCTCAGCCTACTACAAAAACTTGGTTGTGTGGATAATTTTCTGGGTGAACTGCAACTCTCCTTTTCCAGTATACTTGATTCAGGCAACTTTAGTGTGCTCACGGAGAGTCTCCAAGCAGGATGTAGGCAACTTGTACACAGCGATTTGCTGGTTAATACACACAGTAGATAGCTAGGTTTAATGAGCTGGCAGGTTAAGCATTAATATGCTCACCAACAGTGTTTCTGTTGGCAAGGTACTCATCAATCAGATGGGGAAGGGCTCATGTCCATTGCTCCTTGGAACAGGGTGATCCCTGATGCTGCTGAGCTGCCATCTTCTGATTGCTTGTTTTTTTAATTAGGGTCTTATACCTTTTTTCATGTCAATATTTTTTCCCTCTTGAATGCTGGAGGTGCTAGCTAATACATCTCTGCTGTTACTTTTCTGTCTTTGTTTTCACTTTCACTTGGTTTTCATATTTTTTGCTTGTCAAGTTTCACTTTTCTGGTCTTGCACAGTGTTTTATCTCTTGGATGTTCTCACCATGAGAATGGACATGTTCACCACCACATCCCAACAACAGTTTTATTAGGAAAACAGAATCAGAGTTACACAGCTGTTCTCCACCAAGCTGGGTCTTGGTTCACAAACAGCTGAGTCCTTCAGCCAAGGGCAATCAAACCCACCAGTAAATAAGGAAAAACTGGGCACTTATAAACTATAATAGGTAAGCCTCTACTGGATGTATCTCTAGGTTGTAGCAGGTTTTACACTGAAGTATTTAAGAATAAGTTATGGACAGATTTATAGCTTGCTACTACTGGAGGTGGAAGAGACAGTATCTGGTTAGTGAAGTCTAATTTATTTTACCCTTTTGTGTATGTAGAATGCTTTATGGTCCATTCTTACCATGATCAATCTTCTGATTTGCTAGCAGACTGATTTAGGAATGTATCTATAATACCCTGTGATCCATTTGAGCTGCTTCTGTTCATTTCAGTACTCTTTGAAACCGGACCTTAAAGGGTTCAGGATTAGTTTCCAGTTGAAAAGGTAATGTTCAACTTGCTCCTTTCTCCTATAATGTCTGTTTTCTTGACTACAAGCCAAAATGCTCTTTGCATTACACCTGGAGTAAATACTATGGATCTGACAGCTGTGTGCATAAATCGTTGCAGCTTTTCTGCCTTGGATTTATGCTTGGAGTTACTGTATTGATTGTCTGAGTTCACATCTGATTTATTCTCGGAAATTATACTGTACAAAACCAAAACAGAACTTGTCTCCAGCTGAAGGCTGGTCTCTGAATGTTGCCTCCCTCCTCTTCCACCCAGTGTTTTCAGTTTAACATGCATTAGGTAGGAAGGGGCTCACACTGCAACGTGTTAAGCAGCCACACAGATATGCTGCCTGGTAAAACAGCAGTCCAGTTGCACCCTAGTCTTTCTTCTTCATTTTGTTCCTTTTTTCTTTATAATCTTAACCTTCCTTTAACTTCACCTCTGATCCCTGGATCCAAATGTGAACAGCAACTTACGACCTGATTCTTGACTGCTCCTATGGTTATTTTAGTCTAGAAAACTATGCCCAGTGTAGCATGAGTTAAGGCAGGAACAGCATTTCTACAGTGCTGTAACAGTGGGACCCTTGGCTTGCAGAAAGCAGCTTGTATCAACTCCAAAGCAGCCAACAATGGTACACTATTTTCAGAGTGGGAAACAGATGTTTCACTACCTGTAATTCTATTTCTGCATGTCAGAGTTGAACACCAAGTTTTGTGGTGTTGCACCAGCTTAGTTAGTTGGCAAGAGGCTTAGGGCCTCTTGGCTAAAATTCAACTCTTTTTCATCACTGCCCTGAGTCAACAAGGGCTTAACAGGAGTGGAGGACCTGGAACTGTGGAATGGGAAGTAGAGTTTCTCCATAGCAGAGGAGAGAGCTGATGAGTTAATATACACACAGGTTGCTTTATTTTTCCAAGGGAGTCAGGAGGAAGCACTTTCTCACTGAAGCTCTTGCTGACTTTCCTGCTTCTGCCCTTGTCTGACTCCACACACATCTGAGGACATGTCAGGAGCTCCCTGCAAGGAAGCAGGAGTCTTTCCACAGCTAGAAACCTTCTGTGAACCTAATTAAGGTGACATAATTCACCTTTGGGTAATTCAGGGGCTGCCTCACAGGTTCTGCTAGGGTGCACAGTGGTGGCTGGACTAGCACCTTTAGATGTGTCGAGGTGATGTGACCTTCCATTAATGAAATTCCTACACACTTCTGGAGGCAGAATGAAGGTGTGAGCCAGGTCTTGGCAGTGCTGCCCTAAGACTGATGAACAGAGTTTATGGTCTCTGTGTTGGACCTTGGGAAAATGAGAATCTTTGGTTTCTATTAACAAGATGCTTGTGGACTGGACAAATGCAGATTAAACTAGACTTTTCTAACATGAAAGATACATTTGGAAAGGGGTGAAAGAGGCTATTACTATGTTGTGCACCCCGCAAAACCATCCACAGATGGGATATTTTGATGAAGCAGCTGTCCCATCCAAATGTAGCTGAAGCAGTTGGTTGGTTCCCACCGAGACCAGAGAGACACTTGGCAGGATTCTAGAAAAATGTTAATGTATCGTGAATGTATCTGCCAGCCAGCCATTTGAACTGTCACCGTTCTCTGCTACACACTGCAGCATGGCAAGGGCAGAGCCACGGGCACTGAATTTCAAGGCATTTGTCAGAGCTGTCCTCTTGGTACTGTCTCAAAACAGATTGCATGCCAGCAGCCAAGTTTTGTTCAAAGGGAACGTCTAACTGCATTACTGTCAGCCTCTTTGCAGCATTACAGGCTAGCTGTGCTTATCCCCAGGTGATTCCTAAGCCATCATCTGAGAAGCAGGCTTACTCATTGGAGAGCAGGGACACCTGATTATTTTTATTTATTTATCTATTTATTTATTGTTCAGTTTTAAGTGACCTTTAAATCATCATGATGTACTTACTGAGCAGCACTGATTCGGAGGAGAGAAGAATCACAGTGTCAGACAGACAGACATCACTGGCTTGTG
>VYZW01012070.1:12889-47223 GCA_013401315.1 Balaeniceps rex
CCCTCAGCACAAGAAGGACATGGAGCTGTTGGAGTGGGTCCAGAAGAGGGCCACAAAAATGATCCGAGGGCTGGAGCACCTCTCCTACGAGGACAGGCTGAGAGAGTTGGGGTTGTTCAGCCTGGAGAAGAGAAAGCTGCGGGGAGACCTTATTGCGGCCTTTCAGTACTTAAAGGGGGCCTATAGGAAAGATGGGGACAGTCTTTTTAGCAAGGCCTGTTATGACAGGACAAGGGGTAATGGTTTTAAACTGAAGGAGGGTAGATTTAGGCTAGATATAAGGAAGAAATTTTTTACAATGAGGGTGGTGAAGCACTGGAACAGGTTGCCCAGAGAGGTAGTGGAGGCCCCATCCCTGGAAACATTCAAGGTCAGGTTGGACAGGGCTCTGAGCAACCTGACCTAGTTGAAGATGTCCCTGCTCACTGCAGGGGGGTTGGACTAGATGACCTTTAAAGGTCCCTTCCAACCCAAAGCATTCTATGATTCGATATACACAAACACACACTCCCTGTAAATTTTCCAGGTTCAGTACTCCTGGTTTGTGCTATTTAGCAGCTGCCCAGCTGCTCACTTAAATGTGTGAGCGGTGAGGTTCTCATGTCAGAGCTGATTGCACATAATTCTGAATGAGCAAACTTTGCCACCACTGCGTTAGAAGCCGCTGGTCCATTTGAAACCTTTTTGAAAATGTGCGTACCTAAGAAGAACAAGAAAATCTACTTGTGCCCTCTGTCATCTTCCCTGACACCAGGGTGGCCCCAAGACTGGGACCGGAACCTGCTATAAAACACTGTACATGCATCTATATCAAAAAGCCAGAAACAGCTTTTTTTTTTGTTTTCTTTTTGAGAAACAAAAAGATTGCTGGCAATCCTCAAGGGTAGGCGGCAGCACCCCATCAGTCAGGCACAGCTGTTCCTAAACGGTCTCCCCTCCATTAAGTTACCAAGCACTGTCTGTGCTGGACCTTATAAAAGGTTGTTCTGCCCAGCACAGAAATTTTAACAATAGGGGAAGAGTTTGACATTTTGCATTGTTTAGTGAAATGCCAGACATCTGCAGGGCATGAGAGGGCACTCAGTGTTCCCACTCCACCTTTTGCATCCTCTTGTGGGGATCTGGAGTCTGTGCCCAGGCATCAGACCCACCCCACTCCCATCCCTGTGCTGTGTCGATGGCAGCAGCTCTCCATTGCAGCAAATCATCTGCCGTTTCTCATTGATGCCCTATTCCCCCCTTATGTCCTCAGATGGCATCTTTACAGCACATGCCTGTAAAGATTAAGGTTTAGAAGAGCTTTAAGTGTGATGAGACCACCCTTGGAGGCCTTGCAGTTTTAAGAATATGGTCTTAACTCATTGTTTTCCAGTTAGAGCTGAAGGCAGTTGCCTAGACAACAAGTCTGATTCATCAGCAGTGAATTGTCAGGGCAACCGTCTCAGGCCATACCTGGGATGTGCTGAACAGCACTGTTGTGCAGCAGAAACAGCTGTCAGACATGCAAGGCCACCCCAAAAACACTGCAAGTTAAAACAGTAAAAGTTTCCACTGAGGTATCTGTTTAAGCCGAAGACGGATACTTTGCACTTGTTCACATCAAAAAACTGAGTACAGCTACTCCACATAAGGAAAGAAAAGTATTTTGGCAAAGAAAATAATCCTATCTCAGCATACTGTGTATCCACACGACACGACTATGTACAGCCCTTCAGTGGTTTGTAGACAGCATCCTTTGTTTACACTATCACCATCTTTTTGGGGGATACCACTGATGTAACGTGGGAAGAAGTTCACTGTGTTGTTTCATAGAGAATTTTCTCTCCATTTCTTGTTGGCCTACAGCAAGGCACTCATGTTGATTTCCAATTTTAAGTATTTCTTCTACCGTGTTTTCTTTTAGAATATTTGCACTTTAAGAAAATTAATACATACCCCAAATGTGTTGGGGGGAATCACAGTAACTTGTAGTCATCTATTACTTAAACTATGTTATAGGCTCTTGAAAATATTTGAACTTTTTTTTCCTCCAAATTTAGCCCGTCTTATGAGATATCAATTATTCATTTTCCCAATGTATTTCAAACAGTACCATCATAATTGAATAAAATACCTACTTATTCTATTTGACCAAGTCTCTCAACCAATAAAGAAGTCACACAGCACAAATTACAATACTGGCAGAGCTCTTGAGTACATATCTTTGGGTCCCTCACCTGCACTCCACATGCTGCACGTTCTCATATCTCATCTCTCTGAGAAGTTAAGGAAGAAGAATGTTATAGCTGAGAGTTTGATTCTTCTCTCCACAAACTATTGTGGATCAGAAAAACTTTTCCAGCTCCAAGAGCCAAAAACCCTCCCAGTCAGCACCTGCGCTCTTGGTTTCAGAGTATTACTCAGTCTTGTTTCAGAGTTATACAGCTGTGCGTGTCCAGGTTATGCCAGGCTCCCTTATTTCTATATCCATTCCATCCAACTCTATACTCCTTTTCCTAAAAGTGTCCCATCTGCCAGATGCACTTTTCCACATTCTAAAGTGTGGTTTTGCTGGTTTAAGGATGTGGGGTTTGGGTGGGACTTGGGGCTAAGACTTTTGTTTTATTTTGCTCTCCCAAACTTCTGACAAAGTCTACTCTCTGCTAAACTCCCCCAACCCCCTGCTTCCAAGTGGCCTAAAGAAAAGTCTATAGATAGATATTTTGTTCTTTCATATAGATCCTATTCTGCTATAATGGAGAATTTGGATTGAGATATTCTCGTTTGATCAGGGACCGCACAAACTCATTGAAACTTCTGGTATTAAAGTCTCTGTATTTTTAATGTGAGAGAGAGGCTGCTTTGTGAAACATTTTGCTATGGAGTTAGGGAATATTGTCACTTTCTAGACTAGTTTCACTTGCCACAATTTTTCTTATCACATCATTATTTGGGTGTCAGGGTCCTATTTAAGTCACTTTCAGTTGCTCCAAAGTCCATTACAAGACGACCAGCAGGGCTGTCAGGGCTCAACCATTCACTCTGCAACATAGGGTGATGTTTGCAAGTAGGCCTCCAACAGGGCCGTCTGAGCAAAGCCTGCGTATGTGACTGTGTGATTTCTGATTGCCCCATTACCCCTGATTTATTATTCAATAGGTGTCAAAAGTATGAAAAAACAGCACTGCTGGGGGTATCTGGCTCTTTCGAGCTCTGCAAGAAGGATATACTTCAGAAATGCTCCCTTGCTAGTATGGACAGGGAGAAGATGCAACATTTTGAGCATGGCAGCAAAGCTGTGTCCCCTGCCTGTATGTAAGCCATTCTGCAATTGCTACGAGGCAGACTTCCCTGGATTGCCAATGGTCCAGACTGCAATTTAAACCAAATGCTTGAAACCCAGGCATCTGGCAAGCCCAGCTCTGAAAATGCTGATCACACTCTGCTGGACACTCAGAGCTTCCCTTTCTCTACCAGCCTTTGCCAATATTGCAAAATGACCACATAACACAAATAAATGTTTCATAATAAAAATGTACCCCTCCAAGCCTCTTTGCACATTTGAGCCTCGGGCCAGCTTGGTGTGGCTGCAGCTTTTCTTCTGGCAGTGGGACTGTCCTCCTGTGTGCCTCAGGCACTGCCAGCACCTGGGGAAAACCTGGGGGATTGGGGCATTCTGCTTCAGAAGCAGTGATTCTTGCTCAAAAGCAAGATTTCTGCCCAATATCAAGTAACTTGAGTGTCTCAGAAAAACGTATGCCTACTTACAAGGAACTGGGGTTTTTTTGGTGTTTTTTTTTTTTTAATATGATCATTTTCTAGTCAATATTTTGTTGCCCAGTAGAGTACAAGAACCAGCTATAGCATGATGTCCTACCAACCAGCTTTGGGAGCTGCAGGCAACCAAGCACAGCATCAGCCACATCACTCCTCCTGCATGCCACAGGTCAGAGGAACCATTATGCTTTCAATTCTCCACGAGGACCTGTGACTATTTTTATATTTCTCCTTCCTAGCCTGTGTGTGCAAATATCAGGCTTATGTTTTCTTGATTAGTGGATCTGGAATGACACAGGAATGAAAAGCTGCATGCAGTATTTCAAGGAGGCCAAGGAATTTCAGTACTTCTCTAAACACATTGGGACTTTTTCAGCATTCAGCCAAAATGTTACTAATTCCCTACACTTCTAAAATGCTAGATTTCCTATTCACTTATCCTTCCCCCCCCTGCCCCGTGGGCTTTTTGTATCAAGGATTCTGAAGACTGGTCAACTAAGCTCACTCACAATATGCCAGTGTTATAATTTGAAAAATATACCTGGATTTGTTTGGCAGACTGATGCTCTGCTTAAATCACACCTTAATTAGAACAAGACTGGTAATTTGTTATGTAAAAAAGGGCCCATAATTGCAAACTTGTTGACTCAACCATGGTTAAAAAAGAGTAAATTTGAGTGTCCTGTGTTTAAACTCAACTCATCTGAAAAGTCAAGTCCGAGAAAATAAGCAACATATCTCCCAGATGAAGTAATTACTTAATTAGTGACAGTAACGTAACTAGCATCTCATCAGTTTGTTGTTTAAACAGCAAACAAGGCATTATCATGTATATCTGGCAAACAGGTCTTGGTGAGTTGAGAGATATGTTTATGACAAAAGATAACTGCTAATAACAGGAGCCATTTCACGTTCAACATACGAGAGAGTAAAAGCTGAAAAAATATTTCAGAAGCATCTCAATTATTTTGTGACAGCTAAAACAAGCATTTTTTTAATGTCATCAAGCCTTGAAGACAAAGCCTTGCCTGCCCCAAGATTTCTGCCTTTTGCATTTAAAAACTTACAAGGTATTTCAAGGTGAATGAATGTATGTGAGTTATCTTCAACCTCTTCCCGATGACTTAGTAACAAACGACTTTTATGCAGCCAGTGCAGAACTAGAGTTTAGAAGACCGCTTCTTTGAAATCTAAAAATATACTGAAACCTTGACCAAGGGAATAGTAACTTGTAAAATCTGTACCCTGTGGTGTGCTTATAAAGAAAAACCTTCTCGGTCATAAATACCAGAGTGGTAGTAAGTCCACAAAAAATTGTTGGTTCAGCTACTTTAGCTGTCCTGTTCTTTTGTACAGGGCGTAGGAAATGCCTGGCATTTTACCAACATCAAAGTCAGCCAAATCAGATTCAGTTACCTACGGCGATAGGTGTATTAAACTGCTTATACAAATCCCACATGCCCATTTCACAGGATGCAAACCCCACCCTACGCAACGACATCTTAAAGATCACAAAGTTTGTGCTGGGGCCAATGTGCCACATGAGGATGCCACCGCTAAGGACAACAGAGGTAGCCCAGGCTGAAGGAGGTAACCCAGTTTCCACCATCCTTCCTCTGCCTTGTGGTTTAATTCACCCAGCTGGAAACGTCACTCTGTGGGTATTCAGAAATTGGGGGGCAGTTTCAACTCCTGGGCCTGTGCATGTGCAATCTCACGCAAACTATTTATTCTTGTTCCCCAGCTACATTTACTTTCACCCAGCACTCATAAAAACCAGCCTCTACTTCTACGTGTTTTTTCTGGTTAGACCAACCCAGCCAAGGTGTTTGCACAAGATCTAGCACAATGAGTCTCTAGTTTTGACAAAGTGTTTCTGATGTCCTTTAGCACCAGCCAAGGGATATGCAGTCACAAGAAGTGATGGAGGTTTTCCTTGGTTTTATAGCAAAATGTTGCTGGCTAGAAAGCACAGGATAGGGCTGCTAAAAATGTCTGTTTTAGCAAGGAGGGTGAGCAGGCTCAGAATTAGTTAAATTATGCACACTTCTGCACTATCCTCACATTTCAATGTGATAGTCTCAACTACAGATGACAGTTTCTATTACGGGAAAAAATGCACAGAGTGCAAAAAAAAAAAAAGTTTCTGGATCTTGCAGGTCTCAGGAAGAAATCCCAGCCCCATGCTAGCAGCCGTCTTGTTCTTGCTCATGGAGGCTTGACCTGCAGGGAGGGAGGAAAGCCTGTTATGTCATTAATCACTATATCTTTCAGATATCTTGTTCTCAGAAGAAAAACAATTAATCTGGAGGCCTCTGAAAAGCAGGAGCAGCGCACCATCGTGCTTTGGCATGACTGCATGAGTATGACATAGTTGGACAAAAAAAGCCTTTTTTTCCCCCCTCCTACAAGAGCCTCAGGGAATTCCGCTTCCTTTCAGTAACTCATGCAATCTACATAAAGCTATTTTTTGCCACAGGCACTCAGTGCTGTGTGACTGAGCACTCTGGAGTAACACGTCTTGGTAACACTTATTCTTGGCAACCAAACAGCTGCTCGGGGGCTTGCTCATAAAACAGGCCCAAAACGGGGGGAAATGTGCAGGAAAACTGCCCAGGACTGGCTTCCCCAAAGCTTCACAATAGCCGGAGAGTAAAGGATAGTCCATTTTCTGTAGATATATTTCCTAACTTTCCGGGCAACTCTGCTACGAAGAGTGCTGAGCAGTTTCAGCGACGGCCGTGATGCGTGCTGAAGAGCCGGGCTGCCTGTCTTCTAGTCCTTTGGGCTGCTGAAGACACAGACCGTATTTCTCAGGATGCAAACTCCAGGGGACGAGATCCAATTTTCAGATGAGAGTAATGTTTTCTGATGAGTGCCTTTTAAGTCAGGAAGAAGGAATAAGGTGTATTTATTCAATTAAATAGAACTTTGAAAAAAAAAAAGTGAAGGAATTACACCTTGCAACACCTAGCGAGGCAGCTGATATGATATATATTGGCAGGTCGAGGGGGAAAAAAAGAATGCACATGCAGGGTTTGAGGCAGGGGAGCTACTTAAGCTTGTGGGAGCTGAATGCACCAGCAGGATTTGGTTGCATGTTTGGGAGGAGGGTCCCCCATTCCCTCTACCCTTTGGTAACAGGTATTTTGAGTGGGGGAGAGGAAAGGCAGACAAATGCCGTCAGCACCTCCCCCCACCCGATTTCCTAAACGAGGTGCTGGTCTTGCCTTTGTACTTCCTTTGAAAGAAGTGCTCAGGATGCAGTCAGCACTCCCACCCAGACAGATTTCACAGCAAAGGACAGCACTTGAGAGCAGAGGGCAGTTCGCAGCTCTGCACATAAGCACGGGAGGAAATTTGGAATGAGCTGAGCCTGTTCCAGCTTCTGGAGCCAGGTCCTTGGGAGATGGCTTTGCTGGCAGCACCTACACTGCTACGCATAGCAGTCACTGTTTGACGGTGCCTTTTCCTGCTTGTGCTCTATTTTAGATGGCGTGGTTAAAGAAAAAAACAATGAGACAAGCTCATCTTCTGCACACCTTACAGCTGATACTTTTTCTTCTGTATTGACAGAGACCATGTGCCCTGGGAACAGAGGAACTATTCAAAGAATAGTATTGCAAAGAAGAGTCCCCGTATGCATAGTTTCCTCCCTTTTCTGCAAAACAGTTCATTAAAAACAAGCTGCTTCTCCTGGGGTGACAGTACATGCAACGCAAGAAGGGAGCAAAGAGTGGGGCCAGCATGGTCATAAGACCTAAGAGGCATTTCCACCAAAAGCAGGCCTTCCTGGGAGAGCCTGTGCAACCCATCAGCACCATCACATGCCATCAGCAGCATGCTGTCAGTTACTCACCACTACAAAATCGTATTATTTCAGATTAAACTTAAAAAACAAGGCATGCCAGTCTGCCACTTCCAACAGCGCCCAGTCCTGGGTATTTTGGAGAGACATCAAGGGATCCTCCCTCCCATGCACTCTGCCATGCAGTGTCTTATGCCGGGTAGGTGCTTCGTGGTGCTCACCTGGAGCAGCTCCTGGCACTCCCTGAGCCCCCTTGGCCCCACCAAGCGTTTCCAGTTACTGCTGCCTGCGGAGCTGGGCTGCTGGCACAGGGAGCGCTCCTCCTCCTCCTCATCTTACCCAGGCCAAGGCAAGTGAGGAGCGTGGCTCTACAAACTGCAACACAACGACATCTCTATCCTTATGAACTAGGGCTTATTTCTGAAATGAAATTAATTGGATTTGCCCTTTTGAAGAAAAGAATCTTACTTGATATTTTAAAATATTTTTAATTAAAAGACTAAAACGATTACTTTTTGTTACTAACTAATCAAGAAGTATTTCTAGTCAAAAAAACCAACCAACCAAACAAAAAAAACCCAAAAAAAGGTCAGTCATTATGTAAATGTCCTGTACTACAGAGATGCCTGGCTGCAACCCTATCATGACACATGCAAGGCTTTCAGCATTGCAAAGCTGTGCTCACTGCACAACCACCACAAGGTAATACTGTTTCAGAACATGATTAATATCTCAAAATAACAGCTCATATTGCTCTGGCCAACTGTCAGATAATACACTAGTAAGACAGCACAGATTTTATTCAGAAGGCAATTGAATCCTCCATGCAACAGCTCAGGCAAGAGCTAAACCAAGTGAACAACTGTGAAGATCCACCCTCGCTTTCTCTAGCATCATCCACTGCTAAGGTGCAGCAAAAATAATACCTGATTTTTTTACAGTGGTCCATCACCAGGAATGTAACTGCAGCAAAACCGGAAAGAAAGGACAAGAGAGCAGTAGCAGAAAAAAGGAATACAAAGGAGAGGACTTGAAAGAGATGGGAGAAAACAAACCATCTTCCTAATCTTCATGTACTTTTAAAGGGGTACTTCCTGCACCAATACTTTTCCAAACCAAGGGATGAGAATACGGTTTTGGCTAAAAAAAAGCTCATCTAGTGCCCCTAAAAGTCTCCTATGATACCCAGAGGGTGCCAGAAAAGCACCAAAGGAAAGGTAAAGTTCACAGTCACAGGACAGGCAAGATGGCAGAGATAGCACGGAACATGCTGGCAGCTCTCAGGGAGCATCACAGTGTGAACTTCACTGTAAACATCTAATTCCAGAGACTTCTCATCTTCCGACATCTGATAAGAAACATCCCTCCTATGCCTGGGTGAGCAAAAGATGGAGAGTGGCTGGTTGACTTCAGCAACCAAATTCCCTGAAACACACTGGATAACGCTTCTTACTTCCTCAGCAATGTTCTGTGTCTTATATTATGACATTATTTTTCTTTCTAAATCCATAGATCAGAGTGTCATAAGCCCATCTGGGGCCAGGATGGAGAGCACGAAGCTGCAGTTAAATGTCAGCCCACAAGGCTGTAACTAAAACAAGCTGAACTCAAATTTAAACAAATCGGTACCTCTACAGCGAGCTGTTCCCCTGGTGCCTTTGCTCTTCTCGCTTCTTCTAGCAGAGCTGGGCAGCGAGGCCACCCTCATGCATAACATTCAGGTGAAGGTGAATTTTAAGTTATTCTAACAAGCATTTAAGAACAGTCTCACCATATCAAGGTCAGTGGGATCTGAGTACATATTGAATAGTTCATTGTGTAGGGATGGGGTTTTCATTTGTCTCAAACAAAAAAATAAGTTATAACTCATAGACATGCTGTAACTTATGCATGGAAAAATTTGACAGTGCATAAGTTAGAACGGTGCATAAGTTATAACTTATAGACCTCCTGTAACTTATGCATGGAAAAATTTGATGGTACGTGTGGACAGAATCCAAGTAACATTAGAAAACTTTTTGCATAATTTCTGCACCGTATTAAAAGCCTGAATCTCACATACTTCAAAAAAGGCTCATTAAAAGGGCTCTGGTATTGTTCTCTGCTAAATAATCTGTTTCATCACTCCCTCTCTCCTTGCCTATTCTTATCAAAGTCACCTACCCTGACTTTCCAACTACCTACACAAGAGTGGTAAAGAGAAACTTAGTAAAAAAATTGATTCTCTGTATTTTCAGCACTGACATACATTATATCATCTACCGTACACAGAATTCAGAATTCATGTTCAGCTGCACCATGACCAAGATGACATCAAAAAGGTAAACTCAGATGTTACAGCTGCAGAAAAAGAGCAATCATGCAGTAAAGAAGCCAGAGCCCTGCAAACGCGCTCAGAGCCTCATGCCACTACTGGAGCATCATACCCCTACTGGAGGCACAAGCACTTTTATGCTGCTCAGTACACAGCAATAATAAATGCATAAAAATACTAGCAGCTGCTCTTTGTGACAGAGTCTGGACCAAACAACCAGCCAGGAAGGTAACCGATAAGATGCAAACTAATATTCTTTGCAATGTTGTTCTTGGCAAGACTCATAAGATCCACAGAAAAGGGACTTAGGCACATGTTTCAAATCATGCAGACAATCCCACAGTTTAATGGGGGCAAAGTGAAAGCAAAGAGAGCGAGCTGTCAATGCCAAAAAATCAAGCTGAGTCAAAGATAAATGCATAGCTTCCTCTAACAAGCAGGTGTATTACAGCACTCAGCATCACCCTGCAGCCACAATCTGGTGCTGTTCCCACGGCACAGCTCCCCCAGGCTCAGTAGGAATGCTTCATGCAGGACGAGCAGACACAACACAGCAGAGCACCCATACTTGTTAATCAATGATGAGAGCTTACCTAAACAACTGCATTTTTGTGTACTGAGATGGGAACAGACACAACTTGTCTCCCACACATACAGCATCCTTATGTTGAACTCTTAATTCAGCATCTCACTGGATTACTTTAGTGAATCTACAGCACAATCAGGACAACAGAAAAGCCTCGCTGCAATGGATAAGAAAAATAAATGCTTCTGCTTTTGCAGACATTTTACCCTAACTACATTTTAAAACAACCTATTAGTCCATACAGATTTTCCAGTGAATTAATCAAATGTACATAACACATGGTAAAGACTACAGTGAACAAAACAGAGTTTGGTCACCACATTTGGGCTTCAATTGCCCGCCCAGGCACAGCCATGTTCATTCGGGATGCCTGCAGTCCCAGCCTGCCCAGGAGGATGCCTGTTGGACAAATTTCAGTTTCACTTGCTCAGGAGCACAAGAGTGGCTGCAGGCGCAAGGCCAGTGTTTCCCTTTGCCTTATCGGCAGCCCAGAGCTGATGCCCAGAGGAGACAGTAAGTATCAGGAAAATATCACTGCCTTCCCTCCCAGCCTCCCGAGCAAAAGGCAGTGTGTTTGCATTTAATGATACCATATTTAAGATTATATATTTAATAATCCCTGTAGTCAGACTGACGCTCAACTCTAGGAGTTCCAAAAATCATGAACAGAAATAGCTGTGGCTTAGCCTCAGCTCCCTCGCAAAGAGCAGCCCACCTGTGCCAGGAGCTGATGGGAGGAGCGCTTCTTCACAGAAGGTACAGCTCAGACACCACCAAAAGCCGTGTAATATTATATCGTTGCTCATTATTTTTCATAAGAGAAAGCAAATAACATCTGCATGATACAACTTCCTTCCACATACAAACAGACAGTGACAGCAAAAGCTCTGCCTTTTAACAAGTCTGGAACATTAAATCTCAGCTCTGATTTAAGGCCAGTTCTATTTTTCAGTCCAAAGTTCCTTTTCTTGCTACATTTACACATATATTCCAAACACGAGTAAATTGCCTTGGATCTCAGTTCACCCATTGCTTCAGGAATCATTTTACACTTGCAAAAGGATGCACGAAAGTAGCCCAGAGTCTGATATGAACATCTTTGACTGTAGTATTCAACATCCCATGCTCTTCAAGCTAATCCTCTTACTGTGATTAGCAGAAGAACAGAAGGGTTGTAAGGAGGGACTTAAATGGGCTTTGGCCTCAGCCTGGGTTCATAGCCCAGAACAGCTCCTACGCTTCTTGTGTGAGTGGCCCAAACTGAATTTCAAAATCCCCACTAATTAAATACATATAAGGGATTGCTAGAAAGGAGAGAAGAAAAATAAAGCATGCCAGAGAGAAAAAGTAGTTTACACTGTGTGCGCTCAGGATGAACAGAGTGACCTTTTAGGTGGTGGTGGTGTGATGCACTTCCTGGAAAGACGTGGCAGTGTGTCTGTCCACACTGAAGAACACACCTGGGAAGCAAACCACTGCTGCCTTCTGCTTCCAGGGCAAAATCACAGCTTCCAAGAGAAGGTGACACTTATCTATCAGTGCCTGGGGTTTAGTCCTGTTTGAAGCACAGTATCTCATGCAAGGGGAGTTACTGCGAATACCTTAAAAGCTTCTGTTCACACGGTGTGTTGGAGCCCAGCTCCAGTCCTATTGCTTCCCAGATCCCTCTCAGTATTTACCTATTACTCACTTGTCGCTAGTAAGAGAAGACTATAAACTATTCATTATTTAGAAGGCTTCATCTTCAGAAAGCTGTGTTGCACAAATTAGCTCTTCTGAGATTCATTTAGACCCATCTAATTAAAACCAACTAAATCCACTGACCACACATGTCATTCCCGGTAGCCAACAGTGATTCACATGTACATAAAAATCAACTGACCCGCTCCATGGTGAGACACAGCAGCTGTTTAATAACCAAGAGCTACCAGTTTCCCTAGCGGCCCCTCTCTCTATTTCCTCCTTCAAATTTATCTGCACCGTCCCATCAAAAAGTCTGTTCAGGTCTGAAGGCACTATTTCACAATACAGATGATAACTTCATTCTGAAAACTAGTTCAAAACTATTACATCCTGTTATGAAGCCCAAGTTTCATTACTTCTTCCTAAAACTACCCAAGTTACATTAAAAAGTAGAACACTTAATTTGTTCCACCAAAGATGTTAAAAAAATACCATAGACTGAGAAATTAACTTTAACCAGCAACTTCAGCTTGGGAAAGTCCATGAGGTTGCACTTCAATAGTACTATGTGGGGGAAAAAAAATAAATCAAGAGAGGAATAAAGTACAAATGCAGTTTTATTTTTAGGAAATGGAGCATCCTGCAGACAGGCAAAACAGTCTGTGTTGAGCTAGCCTCTCCTGAAATGACTATCTGATTAATATCCCTCGCTGAGTCCCTCCGGACAGCTTCCTTACACAGCCCCAGACGCACAGAGGAGCAGAGCTCCCCCAGGTGTCTGGGAGCACCTGTAACTGGCCAGCAAATTCCCTGTGTTTTGCTAGGATTTTAGGTTACAGCTCTGCAAAATAACCTGCAAGAACATACATAGAAAAGCCACATTAAGCGTTAAGGAATTGGCTTTGGTACTTCAGGAGTCCCAGCAGAAGACATTTGAACAGGATTTTCGAGTAGGATTTTAAAGTTGGAAAAGTTTAACTTCAGTAAATATGCTTTAAAGGATTGCCAGCAAACTCTGTGAAGACAGAGATGAATCCAGGTAAGCTTGCACAATTAACCAAGAACAGATCAATGGTTTAACATTAATATCGATGTCTTCAGTGCCCACAGGGGCTATAAGGAAATATTCCATCCTGCAAAGCATAGCTGTTCGTGTTCACAGACAGCAAAAATGCACAGCATGAAGGAGGATGCTGCTGGTGGTGCGTGAAACCATGAGATTTCAAAGTAAACTGGACTTTCCAAAACAGAAGAGCACTATCTCTGGAATAACAGCATGACTGGAAGATTCTTGCCACATATCTTGTCTCTCTAAAGACCCACAAATTGGTGCAGGAATTTGAACTGACACATTTACCTGAACAGCAAGTAATTGGATGTTTGACACAGTGTGGCAGTTTGTCAGAGTAACACGACCATAACATGACATGGCACCAGTAGGATAAGAGGAATCAAACACACATCACAGCAAGCTTATAAAAACAAGGAATTAAACTTTTTTTTCAAGCAACATAACTTACCTGGCTGATCATCCATGTAGTAGACTCCTGAAGAAAAATTACAATTTAAAAAGTACTTTCGAAATTGATTTTGAGCTAATTTGTTGTCATTTTACACTTCAAAGACCTGCACTCTTCTGGGAGCGTTTTTATTTTCATACCAGCTGTTGAAGCATTCCCCTGTTCTTGACCTCGGCATTCAAGCATCTCAGATCTATTCAAGTGTTGGCTAACATCCCTCTCTTTCACAAAGACAGGTGACTGCTGGCAGAACTCAGTCTGGTCATCTCAAAGCCCCATGATATACTCATTTTTTGCAGACACAAAGAATAAACAAAACTTGACAGGTATAAATTGACATTATTCGCTGGCCTGGGACATTCAGGGTTAGCCGGGGTGCCAGGGGTGCCTTCCCGTGCAAACAGTAAGCCCTTCTCCCCGCGGACTGCAGGCTCCACTCGCTGGGATGTCTCTGAGACAGGCAGTGCCCCACGCCTGCTGGAAGTACTGTGCTTGCCACTAGCCAGAAGCACAAAGCCAAAGGCAACAAGCTTTAGGGTGCTGGAAAGATAAACCAGCTGCCACCCCTGTTTCAACCTTCTCTAGGAAGTGATGGTTATGGATATACTGAAACAAAGAGGTGCTTGTTAACTTGATGAACACGACCATGTGAGGCAATGGTTTTAGCCCAGTGGTGTGACATTTGACGTGGACCGACGGACCCTACCTCCTTGGGTACGGCAAAAAAAAAAAAGATCGGCTCTGGCCTTTGCAAAGAACAGAATGAACTGAATATTATTTTTTTCTCTTATTACAGAAACACCCCCTAAAATCAGTGATGAACAAGCTTCCCCAGAACCCATCAACCGCCACAGCCACACGCGCTGCCGCTCGCCAGCTGGCTGCACGTGCAGCACCCACCACGTGCCACCATGTCGGCAGCCAGGATTGCTCTTCTGTCCTGATTCATTTCTGAAGGGGGAAAACACACTCTGTTGGTTTTCAGCCATGAACGTTATTTCTCAGACTTCCGTTAGTAGTGATATTTACACAAATTACGTATTAGAGAGAGAAAAGTTTTTCTCTTTATGATAATACAGATCATGAGAGATGTGGTTGATTTTTCTTTAATATATAATCTAATTCTGAAAGCTACAGCGAGAGCACAAAGAGTATCTGATAGCTCATAGCTGCGGTATTCGATCTTCCTTGTATGGTGCACATACTCGGGCACAGAGAAGACACTCAATTTTGTGCCCCAGCACCGAAGACGAGCGTGTACACACTTAGCGTGTATTTTAGACAAGGTAACAAAAGGCATTCACACAGAGCATGCGATAAGAGCAAAGAACAAGGAAAGAGAAAAGTGCTAATAAGAGATACCAGAGCAGTATTTCTTACGGCATATCACATGCCATTCTCTTTATGGCCTTTTATGCTTGTTTCCTATTGTCCCTTCTACCCTGAAGAAACACCTGAGTTGTCTTTATGGTTCAAGAGAAACCCTGAATGCAGGTTTTAATAAGCATAAAGCTTTAGAGGGGCCTTGGGACTTTTATAGAGGTCTACAAATGTACTGACAAAAGATATTTATATTTTGTTTCTGTTTTTCTCTCCCTCTTCTTCTAAAGGAAGTCTTGTCACAAAATTTGTTAACAGGAATTTGTTGATGAGCTCTCCGACCATGAGGAAAGATGACTATCAACACAATGCTGAGATAGTTTGCTATATTGCCCTTTGCTCTTCATATTTAGAGACTATAGTGCTCACCCCACATCTTCACAAAGAATAACTTACAGTTTTAATAGCACGCCTTTAAAAAGTAGTTTAAATGTAAGAATTCCTGCTAGGCTGCCCCCCCTGCCAAAAGATACAAAAATGCATTTCCCTCTCAATAACTAGAATTATAGCTAAACATGTAGGGGGTACCAGTAGCTGGCAACAGCATTTATTCCACATTTCACTTCAATAGCCACCTACCCCAGAGCAGATGCGATGCACGGAAGCAGGTCTATATTGTGTGATAATACCTTTAACCATCGAAGTTCTCCACTTCCTTTCACTGGTATTTGAGAGAAGTAATATCATTGGTACTGAGCCAAAACCAGGAATACCCAGAGCTAAACTGCAGTGAGACGTGAAGGAAATCTAAGGTTGATGAGGAGGCAGCCACTAAATGGGAATTGTCTTTTCGAGGTTTATTGAAGTGGATTTCAGGGATCACCGTCCAATTCCCAATAGAACACGCAAAGTCTTGCACTACTATCCCTGCAAGCTGGCTCACTGAAAACTTCAGATGGGGTGTCAAGTTTTACACACCAGTGAGGTCAACCGATTGCTACGGCCCAGCTTGTGCACTTTTACATAAAAAGTAGGGAATAAAATGACTGACAGCACACAAGTGGCATCTTCCAAGCTGAGTTAAGTCTCTTAAGTGATTGCCTCTTTCTTGCTGTAAATTCTTAATATGTTACATAGTATGGATAAACTGAAGATCAGCTGTAATATTGGTTTCCCCTTAAAAACTTACCCTTCGCTCTCATTGCTGAGCTGCTGGCTGTGATATTTACTGCTCCAAACACAATTCTTACGTTTGTTAGGATTGCAATGCTGTACATGAGCCAAGTAGGTTTAAAATATTTTCTCAGGTTACTTTGGTTTAAGAAGCTTTAAAATTTCTTCTTCAGGGAAGTGGGAACTGAAGCTTCCTCTCTCACATCTCTGCCAGGCTGTCACAAGCCACCACGCAGTCGCTGGAGAATTCACACATCCCGAGGATGTGCCGCCAACCAACATGAGACGTTCATCCTGAGCACGGGAGGATGCACATGAACACACCCACAGATCATTCCTAGTGTCCTGACTCGAGCAAAGAAACATCGTTCCCAAACTCTAGGTTCTCCTATGTAATCGATATTATGATACTTTATTATGAAAGAAAAATAAAGAACAGATTTCCAGCAAAGTAAATGTGCGATGTTGATACATAAATCCTCATGAGTTTCTGTTAGATGAATGTTTTATTCTGGCTTCATTTGAGGGTTGGCTGATTCTACCCCTCCTTTTGTCGCACAGAACATTTTCCAGTTCTTGTCCTCCCTCCAGGTGCTTTGTCCAATGACTACAGCTATAAAGGTGTCTACTCCAGGAGACTAAGGACACAAGACGTCGGAGAAGAGAAGGGTGGTAGTGGCTAAGGGACTCCCTCCTCAACCTGCTTCCTCGATGTGCTACCTCCCTTTAAGAGCAGACTTAGTAATCACTATCAACAGAGGTTCAGGGCATCACGTGCCGTCCATCTCCTGACAGCCGATCAGCACACAGGGCTTGAGACGGCTCTGCTGCGAACAGAGAGAGGAGGTGCTCTTCAGTGTAGGCAAAGTGTGCTCACTGCTGCAAGCCTAGGAAGGTAAGAAGTGTACATGCTTCAGGATTTCACAGCTGCTACTTCAAGGAAGAGAAGGAAAAAGAAATTACAGTTTCCCTAAGAAAGTCCTTTTGGATGAAGTTTGGAGGACAACCCCTATTTATTCATTGATGACAGCATGTCCAGAAAAGATCAAAGTAGAGGAGTTTAAAAACCTTCAAAAATGAGATCTAAGATTGAAACCCTCCAACACCATGACCCAAACACACAGTCACAGTTTTTCAACACAGGATAAAAAAGGCAAAACAGAAATAGCAGCTTCAAAAGGGAGCCACAAACAACGCTGATATCCAGAATAGACCAAAGAGACAGATCAATAGAAAAAAGTTTTCAGCAGGCTCCAACAGTTGAAACGTCCTGGGACTAAGTTCTCCAAAATATATTTCCAAATGCTAGCAAATAAAACCTACATTAATTACAGTGTGGTAATTTGCGAGCCCAGCATAGCTGCACTAAGGCCCTCCGGGAAAAAAAATAGAAAATAAGTATGGAAATGAAGCAGAGGATAGGGGAGAAAAACTGTGAACATGTCGGTCTCAGGAAGACATGTGAGGACAGAGGGAAGCAACTGAGGCTTTTGCTGCCTCCGCAGCTGGCATTTTGTTGTGGTTTGTTGGTTGGTGGTTTTTTTTGTTTGTTTTTTGTTTGTTTTGGTTTTTTTTTAAAAAAGCAACACTAACATCTTTGTTCATGCATAGGTATAATCTATGTATAATCTGCAGGTTACCCATTCCTTCTGCTGCAAAACTTTCTACTGCTCCTGCCAGAAAATCCTTCTGGACTAGCCATTCAGTTGTGACCCTCCTCATAAGAGCTATGCATAGTCCACTGACACCTGAAAAACCTTGCAAAATCATGCTGTCCACCGCTGCCTTGCACAGTTTTTCCAAACGCATACTGCAGATTCCCAGTCTGCGGTACTTGCCCGTGTATTTGATTTCAAACTGGTCTCCTGTGTCCATGGGCTGACTGAATTCTGCATGCTTTCCTAAACTATGCTTTCCCAGACCTTGGATTCAGCTATGTCTATGGTATCAGAGCTCCCTCAAGCCTTCGTGAGCACCATTTTGAACTTCAATGGTCAAATCTGGGTGGCATTGTTGAGAGTTAATTTTCTGTTTATCTGGTCTCCAGCTGCTAGAAGTGCTACAAAGGTCTCGGATGGCTCAGCTCACAAGAATGGCTCTTCAGTCTTATACCAGCGAAAACCTATTCTCCATTTTCACCTTCCAATCATACTAATAACTCTTCTCTCTGAGCTTCCATTTCCACCAGGGTATGATGGGAAGCACTATGTAAAACCTCCACTTGCCACCTCCATTTCCAGTAGCACCAGCATGGGGAGGCTTCTGAATACCCCATCTTCTACTGCTCATTTCACTCCTGATGCTGGATGTTTTCAGTAACTGCTCAGCTCCAAGTTGCCTAGAGAAAGTCAACTTCACACAGTGTTCAACTTCTACCTGATCAGTGCTGGGTACCACCAGCTACTGCCACGGCACAGAGCAGAGCCCCTTACAAGTACAACTCCCTGCATATAGGCCATGAACTCCTACAGGAGTGCATCAAACGCAAAGAGAGTACTACACATGGACGACATTTGAAATCAGTGAACTGGGATGGGTGAACGCTTCCTGAAGATCTTGATGGGGAAATGTTCTGCTAGTCCCTGTGCGGCATCCCACATCAGAGAGTGAGGCGCTACATGGCCCCCGGACAAAGCTGGGGAGAGGCAGCAAGAGTGCTGATGGGCAACAGCCCAGCTGCCAAAACCTGCACCGGCCCTGAAAACCAAGAACATGAAAAAGGGCAGGTTTGGCTCTGCTCTGGAAGACAAGCATTTCTGCACACCTGGGGGCCATAGGCATGGTGAGCAGGGAGTGTGTTGCTCAGGAGGAAAAGAAAGCAAATAGAAATGAGCAGTAACTGTCCAGAAAACAGCACATCACTGAGGGCAGAGGGTGAAAGAGCAGCATTATCTTACTCTAGGAATTAGCCAGATGACTCCAGAAGTCCCAAGTGTTTCTAGGACCTTCAAAATATCCCCAGTTTTTGTTTAAATTGCTGCCTAGCATCTGCTTTTGGCTGGCAACATTCAGAGTGACAAGGAAATTATCACAGCACCGAAAAAGGAGGAAGGCAAAGACGTGCCTGAGATAAGGCTGGCCTTTTAGGAAGGCCAAGTCAGATGTGGAAATGCCACACACAATCATTAAGAGCCTTTTCATACTGTACCTGTTTCTTTTTCACATACACACTGGTCTAGTGGGGGGGGGAGGCGGAGAAGGAAAGCTTTCCTTCAGTTAGGAGAGCAGCTGAGGTGAACTTTGTTGAACAGTCTCTTCTCATTGCATGGGGCTCCCTCACCTTGAGCTTCAGAGTCAGCATTTGGACTTGCACTTCGTTGCACAAACTACCTGCAGGAATGAGCGGTGGTTTTCCTGCAGAGAAATCCTGCGCAGCGAGTCTAAGGCAAGACCACAATCACAGGGCCAAATGCTGAGATACACAACGAATGCCAGATAAACCCCACTAGAAAAACATCCGTGTGCTGCACACAGGTGCTTTCATCTGCAAGGCATGTGTTTGGCCATTTAGCAGAAAGGGATGTGGCAACTCCCTTTTTTTCCATGGGTTTCTACCATCATGTGCTTTATGGAGTCCAGAGACCAAAAACTCTGTTTAATTCCCTTCATCTGACTTAATTGACAATGGGCATTTTTTAAAATTATAGATGCAATTGTATTTATGGGAGGCAGCACCTGCTCCATCAGCCCTGTCCCTCTAGAACTGCAATGCTGATTCATGGAGGCCAACACCAAGAGAAGAAACCTGGGCGTGCATCCGGAGGAGCAGTCTTTGGCTTTTGCACAGCGCTTGGGTGTTCACGGTGCTGCCCCAGGCATCCGTGCAGACGGGTATGTGCCTAAACCCCTCCTGGTCCAGGGAAATAGAGGAGGAGGGACAAGCAAAAAAGCGCAGTGACTTCTACAGTAGCAGAGCTAGGAATTGTAAATATTATGTTTTTACTCAACAAAAAAAATATCAGTTATGCTCTCTTTGCAGCCAGCTGATGTTGGAGGAGCCCCAGCCCAAAACACTCTGCCACAGAGCAGCTACCCCAAAAGCAGCTGTGACATTTTGTGGCCACCGGTGAGGAGGAAGAACCCAAGGATTATCACCTGGTTTCACAGGACTCCTGTAAATGAGGTAAGCGCCATTAACCCTGCTTTACAAGCAGCAGCGTTTCTTGCCCAAGGTTACAAGTGCCCCTTGAGGAAGGAGCAAATTATGTTATTTAACTTGACTAGCAAAGCTCCTACAACCCACTAGTTGGAGCGCAACTTTCATGAAATCTTGCAACAACTTCATGTTCCCGTCCAAGCCCCAACAGTCACATAAGTAGTCATAGGACAATCTCAGCCTGCGGGGGCTTTGCACGAGCTTGTGGGTCAGAAAGGCATCCTGTGCCCCTCCAGAGAGAGCCCATGTTCCCGGGCTTCAGCGCACACCGCAGATGCTCAAAGATGCTCAAAACAAGCACCTCCCGTTTCCTTCCCTCCCTGGAAGAAACCTCCCCCAAACCTTTTTTCTGTCGCTGCTCAGTGAGACCAAAGATGGGGCAGTGAACATGCTCCAAATGCAAATGACAGCCACCGGGGTTTTCGATACAAAAGAGTTAGCTCCTTCTCCTGTCATGGGCCTGGGCACAGGAGGGTGTGGGAGGACAGGCTCAGCGTGCGAGAACAACTCTGCACCATTTTTCAGAAAGGTGAGACTGTGAGTAAAAGCAGCAATTCACTCCTCAGCCTCCTGGCACTAGAAGTATATATAGTACACAGGCATCGGTTCATAGTGCTTGGATTTATTAGGGAAAATCTCAAAATCTGGAAACTGGCCACCAGAAAACCAGCCTGGGCACTGAAATACTGCATTTCTCCCCCCAGATGCCATACGAAAGCCAAGCAGGGTAGGCACACAAGTGCAGCACGCCTCCCGGGTGCAAGGCTGATAAACGGTAATCAGCAACTTCTCTGTCATGGTAAGGAAGACTGAAAACTGGAGAAATAAATCGCGAGCAATGCATAAGGTTAAATCAAAAGGCAATAGCACTGGGAGAAAGCATCCAAAAGGAGTTTTTGTGAAATTTCTAGATTGTTTACTGTAGGGTTAGGATATCAAAACTGCTGAAACTTGGACTGCATGGGACAGACCTCAGCACTACAGGGTCTCGATGCTGCTGTTTCTGAGGACATGGCATCAGATGGAAAGCATCCTCTGCATGGGAGAATATGTGCATAAAAACACATCTTGTTGTATAACTCAGCTTTGCATAGACATAAACATATACACATTTTTTTTTAAAGACAACACCATTCCCATTGCCACCACTGTATGCATCTGTATATATTTTCTGCTGAGGCAGTATGAATGTACTGAAAATGAGTGAAACTCTCTAGATGCACGTATAAACCATATAAACCCATGCACACAGAGAGCGTGGGTGACACGGAATACGTGTTTAAGCACCGAAAACCACTTCCAAAGGTTATTTCTTCAGAATATTGTGGTGGCTTGCGGTAGTGATTCAGTGAGATGCTAATACTGCTTAGCATATGGCTCCATTTCAGGTGTAACATTTACATAGACAAAAAGTAAGGGGGGGGACACACAGGGAAGAATATGAAGTTTGTACCTTTTTTTTTAATCCAGGCTTGAAGAACCTGTCAATCACAACTGTGAATCACATAAAAGCAAAACTAACGCTACAATAGTTTTCCATTGCCTGGAAGAGCAAAACCACGTACACATAGTTGCATCTTGATGTGAAACACGATGTGAATATTTCAGCTGTCTCAGTGAGACACCTAATTCAGCCCCCTCAGCTCTGTGGTACCTGGGCTGTACACAGCATTCCTCACAGCTTTTGCTTGAAAATATCACTCTTTAGCCACATCCTGGCTCTCTGGCCCCTTCCTTTCCCAAGCTTTAGTTTATATTTGTAGAAAACGTCTAGGTGCCAGCTTTGAACAACACTTACTAGAGATCGGCTTTCAGAAGTCTAGGTGACTGCTCAGGCAATCAATCACTGCATCCCAGTCGCCCTGCTCAGAGGAGAGCGCCCGGGAAAGCTTTGTGTTGTACGGCTCGGGCTGGGAGTAACCCCCGGTCCTGACACAGCAGGGTGAAACTACCACCCTGGTTTCCAGCCAAACACCTGCTATACAACAGCAAACACCGCCGCTCAAGTCGCTGAGAAACCGGGGTACCTCAAGTGTCTTTCAGACTGTAAAAGCAGCATTAGTGAAGGTTTATGCTTTCCTGAAGAGGGCTCTCTGTCTCAGTTTATATAAACAGCTTGCCAGTTTTACAATATTGGGAAGGAAAAAAGAAAAAAACAAAAAAACAAAAAAACACAAACCAAACCAAGATAGACGCTACCTGTTGTAACTCCATCTACTGTAAGACATGGTCCTGTTGCTGCTGACACCATCCATCTCTGGCTCGGCTACGGCACTTCCAGCATTGCTTGCCTCCCGCAGGCGCCGGCTGCCGGGCTTGGAAATCAAACACCTGCCTGAAGACGGGCCCACTGCGGGGATGCGGGCAGACGCCTCCGGCCTTGCACGGCGGGGCCAAAATTCACCGCCGAGTGGCGGCTTTGCATCGAGCTCTGGATGCACGGAGCAAACCACTGCCTGTGCCGGGAGGGAGGGATGAAGGGAAGGGGATGCTCCCAGGGTCTCTGCTGAGGGGACCAGCAGCAGGATGCTCTCAGCCACCCGGCAGACACAAAGGCGCTCAGGTAATAAGCTGGAGCAAGGGTGCTAAGCTGCTTAAGAGATATTCAGGGAAGCCGTGCTCAGGAGCAGCGGCTTCCACGCCTCCTGCTCCAGCACACGCGCTTTATTTATTTATTTATTTATTCTGGTTGCCACAGATACGGGTCCATCGCTCTGACATCATCCGTCTCTCACCCCGATGCGGGTCCCTGGGTCTCGCCAATGTGATCTTCCAGGCAGACAACGATCACATCCCCTGAGCGCAGGGGCAGTGCTGGGAGCCAGCCATGGTCAGGCAGCTCCGCAGGATCACCTCCCCGCCAGGGACACAGCCCTGCCGCACCACCTGCTGCAGCCCCTGCATCCGACAGGTTGGTGTACAGACTTCTCAAGGGGTCACTCGGGGTACAGCAAAAATGCTCTGCATACCGCATTTCAGTCGCTGGTTTTGCACAGCACACAACCCCAGTTTGCCCCAGAGCAGGGGTGTCAGCATGACATCTGTCCAGCCTCAACGTGACTCTTCCTGGGCACAGGTCTCAGGCATAGGACTGAGAGCCAAGTCACACTTCGTGGCTCCCACCCGTGTTTCCCCAGTGGGGACCAGCAATGTTCAGTTTCGTGTGCTGAGGACCTGCATGTCTCTTGCAAAGGCATTCTCACCTCCGCCAGCTGCAGGCAGCATGGGGTCTGCTCTGCTCCCAGGTGCCCCTGTCTGCCCACTGGTGGGAATCAGACCTTGTTTGTGCACTGAATATTTTCTGATCAGTTCTGATAACCTCAATACGAGGGGACTGTGCAACAGCAGTTCAAACTGAACCAGTTCACACACAAAAAATATCTTCCTTCAAATTCACATGAGGCTTTTCTTTCAGAAAAAAAAAAAAAAAAGGTCAGCAGAACTTTCACAACATCTCTGCATTTTCAAGCTGCTTTATTAGAGGTCTGCCTTCAAACTGTGCAGTGGTTTCTTGCATCTCCTCTTAAAATATTTGCTTGCCATCAGCTTCCCAGTGCCACACATTTGTGAAGTTTGGTTGCTGAGATGCATGGCTGTGCAATGACAGGCACACAGAGACAGCCAAATTGTGTCCCTCTGGACAGGGTACCCTTTACAGGTCCTACCAAAGAATCTGGTTTGGGCAGAAGATCTCAAAAGCAAGCCTTACTGATGATGCTCGGTGGACGCTCCCAGGACGAGGAAGACGTCTGCAGGGTCAGGTGTAGGCAGGCAGATGTTTGTGTGTCCAGAAGCTGGTTCAGAGCTGCCCAGACCTCGCTGTGCACAGCTGTGCTCAGGACACTGCATCCCACTCATGGCCCCAGGGCACTGCGCTCTGCCCTACCCTTCACTCTTGATTTAAGGAGTTACAGCTTCCCAATGGCCCATAACACCATGGGCACAGGGGGCTGCTGGGAGGACCTGACTATGCCTTGACCAAAAGAGGTGCTACCAGAAGCGGTGCCGGGTCAGCACAGTCAGCCACCGGGGTGACCCAGGATGTCTATGTACATGCATAGGGGATGGGGGGACCTCTTTCAAACCGTTCCCAGACAGCCTCAGCTCTTTGGCCCACGTTAGCATCTCCTGGCCCCTGCCCTCGCTGCGAGGCCAGCCAGGTGCCCAGCCCTGCTCGTAAGCTGTATGATGCACTCCCAGCTCCTAAGGGTAAGATCTCCCAGTAGAAATGACTAAACATACCAAACATACATAAATAAGGACTGGAAGGGACTTAGGTTAATCAGTCCCAGTCCCTCATCTCGCAAGCAAACCTGTCTGATGAGTTGTCTCAGGTGGAAGCTGCAGAGACTGGTAGTGAAGCTCCTAGAAGCTCCTAGAACTGCAGAAGGTAGATGAAGCTCCTAGAGCTCCACCTTGCAGACAGCCAGAGACCTTCCTGTTTCTAGCTTAAAGGTATTCATGGACATCCGATATCCACTTGGTCTTTCACCATTCAGTTCCTTTAGTTCCAGTAAAATCTTCTTTCTCTTGAATACCTGCCATCAGTCTTTTCATTTCCAGTCTTTATTTTGGGAGGGTGAATGGGCCAAACTCTTAATCCCTTTATGTCAGGATAGGCAGAACCAGCCTAAGAGCTTTTTTCATGTACCAGTTTTAATCCAAATCAAACCCTCTCTGAATACGGGTGATATTTGGCCAGACTTCTTTCAAACAAGGAAATCATCATCTGGATTTCCTCAAAATGGCAATTAAGTTGCCAGAGCCTCGTTCCTCATAACAGCATATATCCTGTGAGTTTATCATCCCGACTCCCATTACAGATGCTGCTGTTGATGTTACGTACAGACAGCGCGTTCCCATTTATCTCATTTATAACCTGCATTGAGTGACCTGGATGAAACGAACAGTCTGGAAAGCAGAGCTGGTCACAGCACATCTCCTCCACCTGCCTGCATTTGCTCACTGCTGTGCTCATGCTAAGAAAATTGTAAGTGGGCAAACTGAAACCTGACCATTTACTTGGCTGTTGGATTACTCAGGACAATGTTTTCCACACCGGAGCTGCTGAAAATCACCCTGATGAGCCCTTGCATCCCAGGGAAGTCCCTGTCAGAAACAAACACTTAAGGCGCACCAGTAAGAGTAAGGAGCACAAGTTACCTGCTGGAGCATGGACTCTCCTGTCCACGTGCCTCACCTGAAAGCATAGCTCACTGGCACCTCAGGCTCCTTCTCACTCATCCTGGACCAGAGCATTGAGCAGGAGAATGTCAACCACGGTGGCTTATGCTGGGACCGGGGGAAACGCAGCTGGACCCCCAGCGTTGTCTTGTCCCAGCAGCCTTGTGTCCTTATACTGTTGTTGGAAATGAAAACTGTCCTGGCAGGCTGAGGCAGGTGGGTTGCAAAGATTTCGCATTGAACCTGTCAAACCTCATGGCAAATACAGCCTCTCCACATGGATAACACACCAAAACCCACATCCAAGCTCCATGTAAAAAACAGAGCATCGTTCTGGCAGACCAGTGCTTTGAGAACTTCCCTGTGCCAGCTTTGGGAGACCCTTCCACGCACATCCTCGGACAGGAGGTGCTCGAGAGCAAAACCAAGTGCAATCTCCACTGCTCTGCTGCACGTGAACATCGGTTTGGGACTCCTCAGAAACATACCCTGGGTGGCAGATATAGCCTCCTAGGACACAAGTGTCTCCCTGATTCCTGCACATGGATGGCAAGCTCCCTGAATGCAAAAACCTCCCAACTCTTCCTTTCAGGAGTTTCTCAACTCCTGTGTCACTAATTCAAAACAAACACTGACGACTTTGACAGTGAAGCCTTTGCCTGTCATTAATTGTGAGTACCTACAGCTCCTGCTGGGCTGTGCCTTTCTTCTGCAAGTCTCCCAGCTCCACTTCTGCCATCTGACCCCACAACTTGCATTGCTGACAACATTACTTCAAACTTGAAATTTTCAAAAAGGCTTTGATGGGGAAGCTGGGGCACTCATAAGCTTGTGCAAGGTGAAGAGACACAAATCAGATCCACGCTGGAATTCAGTCAGAAAGAGAAATGTTTTTCTTGCCATTTGCTCTGCTCCCCTACCAGTGCCGCAAGACGTGTGTCACCATGTGTTTGTGCACGGGCACATCTACACACATCCGACATGAGTCGCATCTGCTCCCTGTTTCAAGAGATTCCCCCTGAGCACTGCCAATACGGGGGCATCTCAGAGGGGACATGTTTAATCCGGAGGGAGCAGGGGTGGATAGGCTTCCGGATTACAGCATTTTAATGCTGGAGCAGTAATAAAATTTCAGTTCTTCGTTAGAAGCGGAGAGCCGCACCACAGAGCGACCATTCCAGTGCCAGCTGGGGGAAAGGTTGGAACCGAGCACTGAGAAAGCACAAAACCTTTCTTTTTTCAGGTGTTTAGTATATGGCAAATGACCTTACCACCCAAATAAACACAATCTGGAATATTGGCTTGAGCTGTTGAAATATCACAGAAATCAACTGGCAGCAGCGCTGAGGCAAACAGACTGTTCCTGCATTTCCATGCCGGCACATACCATGCTGCAAACAAGTGACGAAGTAGCTGCTGAGTCACTAGATGGTGCCTAACGTTTTTAACGGTGGAAAGTCAAAAAACCCAACATAGAGCATCTCCAGATTAGGCGTTCTTGAAACAATATGGGGTTTAAGTGTACATTTTGGACATCCCCAGACAGAAGTTTTTCCAGCAAAACATATTCACGACCAACCACCTGTCCCATCACCAGAGACGCCTGTGGGTGCAGAAGCCGCCCCTTTGTTACAGCCCAGCCCGAGTCCAGACGTGAGCTCTGGAGACAGACAGACGGGTTTCTGTGTCTGTCCACCCAGAAAGGCACTGGCCAGAGCCAACTACTGCATTTGCTTTCCTGCTCCAGAAACCCAGCACGGGCATGATCAGTGAATGAATTGCCAGGATCTCCCTTTGCATCAGACGGGGCTGGGAGCTGCACCTGTCAGCACTGCTCAGGTTGTTTTCTAGCCACAGCCATGAAAAGTTCCTCAATGAGATTATGAGTCCTTCAGCACTGCTAATTAGTGCTTACGCAAGCGAGGATTTCTGCAAGCCCTTGGGGCTGCTGCCTGGAGGGGACGATGCTCCTTGGTCTGCAGGCGGTGCCCTGTGATGGGGACAGCGGGGCACTAACTGCCCCTTCCCTGCTGTTTCGACAAAAAAAATTGCTCCTCTCCTCCTAAGGGGCTGCCCATATTCAACCCCGTGGCCAGCCAATCTCCAGGTGGTGGGAGAGGGAGAGGGGACTCCAAGCCACAGGCAGAGACCTGGCCTCCTAAGCACCGTTGCGAACAGGGGCTTTTGCAGAACGTCATCATAGCGTGCTTTGAGACACGCGCTGCCTCCGGCACGCTGCCGGGGGCGAGTGCCGGGGTGATGTTTATGAGATACCAGCAGGAGGCTATTGCAACCCAGTGTGCGTGTCAGCTCCAGAGAGACTCAGGCTGACCTGAACAAAACATGTATATTCTCCTTCAATAACCAGACAGATTTTAGGACAGCAACAGGAAAACCCCAAGAAAAAAACGGTTATAAGCCTTTTGACACCTGGGCAAACACCCTTGCATTCCCCTGCAGAATAAATACCTGGGCTGCCCTAAGAAAGAGACTTGGGTTTATACCTAAGCCCAAACACAGCGATCCCTGTGGTTTAAGCACGCCCCTGAGTGAGGTCCGTAAAGCAAGTCAGCAGAGCCTCAAAGCTAGTCATACCCCCTCCTGACAGATTTAGGAATTAAGAGCCTCAGTCAGTTGTTGGCACCACTTGCTGTTCCTGCAGCTAAAGGTACTTGGCCAGTAGCAATGCAAGATGCTTCGCGTGTCCACGGGTGCGGGCACAGTGCCGCAGAGCCTGCCTCCTCACACGGGGCTTTGCTGCCTTAAAAGAAGCATGAGACGCCTGTGAAAAACCACTACACAATTTTACCAAAAAAGAAAAAAAAAGCAAAGACAGGCTGCAAGGTACGTTATGTCCTACCACAACAGAATAAAACAGCGTAAAAGCATCTGTGCTGCTGGAGAGCAGCTAGCCGTAATGAGGAGAAACACGTACCAATGGGATGAGCGGTGGAGAGTCCCGGCCACCTGACATCTGTGCCAGGGACTAATAAGCCAGTGCCTTGAATAATGTGATGTTTTATACTGGGGAACTAGGGAAGGAGGAATGCTGCTGCTTGTTTTTCCACATGCCCTCATATTACCCTGCCAAAGCAAAGCTCATGAAAGTTAGGCTTAACAATTTTGTCTGAAAAGAGGGCATTTACATCCTTAAGAGCATCTGGCATATTTCTGTATTTCATCTTCCTTTCAAAGGATAATGCAGCTTCTAAAAATTCCCTCCAATAGTCATTATAATTTTACTCTGCCCCCAATATAATAAACAACTTAATTCGTCCGTCTCCAAACACTTTGCAAAGAAGCCAGCACCACTGTTTACATTTTACAGAAAGGAAACTGCAGCAGCACAGCTTTCCCAACAGCAACCAAGAAACCACGGCAGACACCCATGCTGTCTGCGGTCTCCCTAGTCCCGCTCCAGCACCCCGTGCATCACAACGTCCCCAAGTGCTTCACATGCACAGGACGACACCGACCCTCTGACAGTCTCTTGCCTGGAAGTGTTTAGAAACCTGTCGTCCCTCCTGGCAGCTGTGCAATCCATGCTTGTTTCAAAGTCCCTCTCTTTACAAATACAAGGAACCGGTGCTGCGCTCACAACAGCTTGACCTCTTTCTTCCTTTTGAGTGATTAGAAAGTATTATATTTACTATATATACTATATGTATACTATAGTTACTCTACAGAAAATACTATAATTACTAAACCAGAGGAAGTCCATAGTAGCATGGATGCTGATCTGTATTTTTTAGCAGACTCTGCCTTCCTCATGGAGCATATTACTGAAAGGACAGCATGCTGGTTTCAACCATTTGTACAGTCCTAATTGCTAAGAGAATCTCTTAGTAGCTCGTTAGCTCTTTGCATCCCCTACTCATCTCTGTAATATTTGTTAGTTTCCCACATGTACAGAAATTCTTGTACCTCAATCTCGAGATTGCGCTGATAGGTGGTTATAGCGGCCCTCAGCGAAGCGTTGCTCTGTTAATATGAGTAAAAAATGAAACATGAATATTGTTTTGACCATTCAGAACTTTCCTTGGGCTAAAGAAGGTACAAAGCCGCTCTGGACGCTGATGCTATGTTCAGCCGCATCCCCCTCCTTTGGGGCACTAGTGGCTCCCCGATGTTTACCTTGGGCCGCAGCAGCTCACATCAGCCCTGAAGTCCCCCAGGAGGCAGCTCACAGCTCCGCTCTTTGGGAAAAAGCGCAGAAAATTTGACACAGTGCATCCATCCAGCCTGGTGCTTGCTGCATACAGGCTTTGCATTTCAACAAGTTTTGTTTCTATGAGCTAAGAGACCCTCAGGGTGCTAGGCAGTACCTGGGCACACGTTTTGAGAAGGCAGTGCTCTGCTCGTGTAGATCTTATCATTCACATGGACCAGCTAACAACAGAGATATAAAAACTAGAAAAAAGCAGGGAGGAGAGAGCAAAAAATGGCATAAGAGAGGGCCCAGGAGAGGCAGAGAGGAAAGATGCATAACTGCAGTAGGCAGCAACACGGAAAGAAGCTGGGCAAGTAATGCAAGACCCCAAAACACCACTCAGGTCCAGCAGCTGTATCAGATGCTTCAGGTCCAGAGACAGGTTGTGAAGAAATCATTCCTGAGTTTTAGAGGACTGAAAGAGGGGTTGAAGTTATCTTTAGTCTTCATTTAAAAAAAAAAAAGGCAGGGGGGCAAAGAAAGAGAAAAAGAAAAAAGATTAGCTCGATTCCAGACCCCATCTGCTGGGCGATTTTTATATTGCATTCATCCCTCTGGACTGGCATGCTTGTATTTGTGAAAGAAGTTCCTGGCTTTACCAACAGAAATTCAGGTTCAACAAAAACACTGTAGCTTTTTTAAACGTATATATTTTTAAGAAGCCTAGATGAAACACTTACTGTGCCTACAGTAATCCACATCATCTGCAAGGAATAAATGTAAAAATCCAAGCATCAAAAAAGATGGACTTCGTTGAAGCTAGGTTGAAGCACATAGCCCTGATGCATGTGCACACAGCAGCTGAATGTATTTATAACGTGGCATAGGCAAAGAGGGGTGCTGCTCTCAGCTGACCCCGCCAAGCGCAGTGCCCCTGCTGTCCCCTGTTCTGTTCCTCAACCCTCCGAGCTCCCGCAGATGCCGAGCGCTCCCCCAGCAAGCACTTGCCTCATAGAATCATAAAGGTTGGAAAAGACCCCTAGGATCATCTAGTCCAACCGTCAACCCAACACCACCATGCCTACTATACCATGTTCTGAAGTGCCACGTCTACACATTTTTTGAACACCTCCAGGGATGGTGACTCCACCACCTCTCTGGGCAGCCTGTTCCAATGCTTGACCACCCTTTCAGTAAAGACATTTTCCCTAATATCCAACCTAAACCTCCCCTGGCGCAACTTGAGGCCATTTCCTCTTGTCCTATCGCTAGTTACTTGGGAGAAGAGACCAACACCCACCTCACCACAACCTCCTCTCAGGTAGTTGTAGAGCGCGATAAGGTCTCCCCACCCCAGCCTCCTCATGCACACCATCTTCCAGAAAAATTAAACCAGATAATGCCCTCACTGCTAGGACCGAGCTCCTAGCAGTGAGGGAGGCAAACGAGCACAGAGGATGGCCCATAGCAATAGCGAGGTTAAGACCGAAGGAGGGTTTCTAGCAGGGGGAGGATGCTGGCCCTCAGCACTGCCTGCCTGCACCCTGTGAGACGCCAATAGTTCAGAGCACACTTCAAACCTTGGGCTCCTGCAGGAGTGACGTCACTGGCCCCAGTACAAAACCGGGTCTTACAGCCAAAAGGTGTTTTAAATCCCCACCCTGCGCTATAACGTGTTGTCCCCCTTGCTATTCCTCCACGGTTCCTGCCGGCTTCGGCGTTCAGAAGAAAACAGTTAATGCTTCCTTTGGTTGTGTCCGCAAACACAACTACTGATGCTCCTGCAGATTTCTGTAACTGCTACAGAGAGCAGGTAAATTAGATAGCCAGGCAGCCCTGAGGACTGTCACTGGCTGGCTTCTAATACAGGAAATTTTAAGCAACCATAATCTTGCTAGAGAAGAAACTCAGCACCAGGAGCATTAAAGCAGGGCTCCCCCTCAGGTTTTTAAAGTCTGAATCTGAAAAAAAAAATAGCGAATTAGCCAATTTACCCTTTTAAAAATTAGTTTTTAAAGCTTAAAAAATAAGTTAATGTTGTTTAAATGTAATGGGAAACTGGGATTACGTCAGGAAGGTAACCAAACAACAGAACCTGAAGTACATAAAAATATCAAAACATTAATTTGAGATTTTACAATGAAATCCAAGACAGACACATGCCCACATACCCATATACTTCAGGCTACACCCTCTGCTGGGGAAGAGGGAGCTTTGTCACCTCAGTGCAGTGACACAAGCCAAAAGTGAGGTGGCCACCACACCTCAAACAGATACCATCTTCGGGAGAGCTGGCAAAAAAACACCAAAAGCCCCATGCAGCTCTCAGCCCTACTGCATCTCAGGGGGGTTATACAGAACAGTGACAGATTTCACGCTGGAACCAATCACACTTTCGGGCTTTTTAATGTCATTCTGACATGAATAATATAGTTTCCAGATATGGAAAAGAGCCACTTGATCCTGCTCTGGCTGAGAAGAGCTTTGAATTGCAAAATCCTTCACCAAACCATAAAACTATAGCAGAGATTTGCTCTTGCGCAGGGCGTTGATTTTAGAGAACCCATATCTGGGTATTAAGTAGCAGAAATTTTTGGCAGATGACCAGTTGGAAACTAAACTGAAAGCCTCATAATGTACTGATTTCCCATTCATTGAGGACTGTCGTGGTTTAGCCCCAGTCGGCAGCCAAGCACCACACAGCCGCTCGCTCACCCTCCCCCGCCCCGGTGGGATGGGGGAGAGAATCGGAAGGGCAAGAGTAAGAAAACCCACGGGTTGAGATAAGAACAGTTTAGTAATTGAAATAAAATAATAATAATAATAATAGTAATAGTAATAATAATAATAATAATTGTAATGAAAAGGAGAACGAGAGAGACAAACAAAACCCAGGGAAAAGAAAACAAGTGATGCAACCGCTCACCACCCGCCGACCGACACCCAGCCAGTCCCCGAGCAGCGATCGCTGCCCCCCGGCCAACTCCCCTCGGTTTATATACTGAGCATGACATCATATGGTATGGAAGAGCCCTGTGGTCAGTTTGGATCAACTATCTTGGCTGTGCCCCCTCCCAACTTCTTGTGCACCTGGCAGAGCATGGGAAGCTGAAAAAAAGTCCTTGACTAGTCTAAGCATTACTTAGCAACAACTAAAACATCAGTGCGTTATCAGCATTCTTCTACTAAATCCAAAACACAGCGTTATGCCAGCTACTGGGAAGAAAAGTAACTCTAACCCAGCTGAAACCAGGACAGAGACCAAAGTACCTTGTCCTGCCACACATAAGGTGCAATGCCTGTTTCATCATTCACCTAAAAAATCTGAACCTGAGCTGCAAACCACCACCGTTCATCTCCTCGTCATCCCGCTTAACAAGCTGCTTCTTGCCAATAAACGCCCGACTTCTCTGTAGTGGGAAGTAGCATTCAACAGACTCACAAATATAACGAAGGTGCATAATTATCCCCCTAAAACACATTGGTTGCACAAGCCACTGCTCCTAGTTAGTAGTTTCCCCTTTCTGGATCTCTGATGAACTTGAAGCAGCAATTCAAGCCTGCCGTGCCCTGGACAGCCACCATAGTCTGGGGCAACTACATCCTTCTTGATGTGCATGAGTGCAAACCCAACACCAGGGTCCGGCACATGCGCTCCGCTCAGCTGAAGCCATAAGCTGCTTTAACTGAAAGCTCTGGTTTTAAAAGTTCTCTCAGGAATGTTTTTTAGAGACCACACAGACGTCCCATCGAGGTCCAGAGTGCGCTGCAGCACATCCAGCCAATGCCCGCAATCAGTTGAGGGAAGCGTGCGCTTCACAGCTCAGGCTGCAGGTCGGGTTCGGTTACTGTGGAATGGGTTGGGTGTGCAATCACACATACAGAACCAGAGGTAACACATGGTGGGTGCTTGTCACAGTCCAGGTGGAAAGGTTTTGACGGGTTAGACCCTGATACACATCTCGGGTTATTCCAGTTGGGTTCAGGGCAGCTGCGGTATTCACTACAGCCAGCATCCTTCATCCCAAAGACACCTCTCCAGGACACCAGTTATAATGATATTCCTACCTGTTTTACCAGAAGTATCAAAATGAGAATCACCAGCAATTTCCCTCACAGACATAACAGATTTGAGCACATGCTCGACATTCTCATCAGATTACTGTCATAGGCTTACTAACATCCAATTAGGTGGGAGAACTTTTTTCCCCCCTTTCAAACTGAGCTCTTGCTCCACAGTACCTACCTTTTTCAAATGCTGGTCTTCTGCAAAAGTCATAGGACAATTAAGTTGAAAGGCATGTCTGGAAGTCTGTTATTCAACCTTCTGCTCAAACTGGGGTCAGCTATGAGGTCAATCGATGTTGCTCAGAGCTTTATCCAGTAAGGTGTTGAAAACCTCCGAGGATGGAGACTGCACAGCCTCTGCGGGCAGCCTGTCTTCATGGTGAAAAAGTTCTTTATATTCAGCCTGGACTCTCATTTCAACTTCTGTCCTTTCTCTCTCACCATGCACCACTGTGAAGGTCCTGGCTCTGTCTTCTGACTGACTTCCTTGCAGGTACAGAAAGGCTGCTGTTTCCCTCTCCCCCCTGCAAGCTTTCCCTCTCCCAGGCTGAACAAACCCAGCTCCCTCAACCTCTCCTCACAGGACAAGTGCTCCAGTCCAGCTCCCAGACCTCCT
>VYZW01012075.1:3802-15881 GCA_013401315.1 Balaeniceps rex
TGATTTTTTACATTGCCTATAAAAGAAAACTTAGCGTGAGATAAATCCCACTCTTTCAGTCTGGGATTTACAGTTTACAGTCCCCAGCACTGGGGAATGAAGGTAGTAAACAGCATGGAGATTCACAAAGCAATTTACAAAGACCTGATAAAGACTGTTAACATTCATCCAGAAAGCTCCTTTGGGTGGGATTGCTCTCACCTCACTGCAGACATCGCAGAGTTAGACACCTTTTCGCATTTCTTTCAGGATGAAAAGAATCACATCTCAGAGTGCCGGTTGACTACAATTGATGACCTGAGATGTCTCAAGTGAGATGAGATAAATTCACCTTTTGCATCCATTAGGCCTACTCTTCTTGCTGCCTCAACTAATGGACAACTACTAAACTTGCAAAGATTAGTAATTCCACAGTCAGTGATAGGACCGGGCAAACATCATTAGTCACCAGCAGACTGTGAACACATAAGAATTCTAGGATTGCCTTATATTACATTGCTTCCTCAATGACTACTTACAGGACAAGCCTTCTTAGCAATTAGTGAAGCGTCAAGTCACATTTTCTTTTGCATGGTAAGGGTGGACTAATTTTCAGCTACTTTGCTATCATAAATAATTTAATTCTGTGCAGAGATCACTTTTTGTAAGTGCTTGAGCAGTCAATTGACAAGTTGTCAAATGGCCAGTTGCAAGCACTGAGGAAGTTAAGAAACTCTGTGGCAGCACAGGAATCTGAGAGAAAAGAGCTGAAAAGCTTTTAATGAACATCAACTAGTTCGTTGCTGTAGGAGTTAGGATGAGTTAGATATAACCAACATAGTTATTAGCACAAGCCCATGAACTTTAACTGGTAGCTTTGGTGTGCCCAAGGAAACAGCCAAACCATGGAAACAACCTGTTGGGCATCAAGAAGTGCAAAAGTGTTCAGAAGTGGCCAGAACAACATGGTGAGGACCAACAGCAATTCTGAAAATGACAGTGCAGTTTGAACTGAGTAATCGTCAACAAGGGGTTCCCTACCCAGCCCTGTACCTAGATACAGCCCTGTAAGGGTAGTGGGTGTAAGCAGAGGACAAAGAAAGACTGGTGGGAAACTCCATGACCCAGCACCAGGATTCAGGACCATGTCTCCAACCTATGAGGAGTCCAGGGGGTGGAGAAGACCCCAAGGGACCACACAGCCCAGGACTATGCCTGGCATGACTGGAGCTGCGGTACAGGAAAGTCATGTAACTCATGAAATTGCATATATCTGTGGTTAAAGTGTGTTGGTATCTAAGTCCGTTGACACTCCACACTATGGTCTTATATGGTAACAGTTCCATAGAGACCTGAGATAAAAATCTCCTTCCTTTTCTCTTACCAAGAAGATTGACCAGTTGCTGGACGCAGATGACAGAGCAATAAAGGTTAGGTGTGGAGTTTTAAAAAACAAAAAGAGACAGGTTGGGACTCAGCCCTCTCCTAACTCGAATACCATGTGTGCTTAGAAACCCTGAGTGAGATGGAATATATCTTGATTTAGAAGTGCCATACCAAGAAATATCAGCTGGTCTGGGGGCAGATTTAAGAAGCAAGGCAAAAGAGTGCGAGTTTCTCATTTTTCAACCCTGTGAAGTGGGGAAGAGGAGGAGGAAAAGGAGAGGGAGGAAGGGAAGTTCATTCATTTCGCCAAGCTTGGCAGGCTGGGTCCTGCCAAAGGGACAACAGTGGAAGGAAGGAGCATGTGCTGCGGGTTATATTTAGCAGCCAAGAGAGGCACAAGTTGTGATTTTTAACTGTATATTTTCTATAGTGCAGGACTGAACCATCTGCAGGTTTTATGGATATTCAAGCTTTTAGCAAACAGACAGAATTTGAATTCTTTTCACCCTTAATGAATGAGAACTAAGCTCTCACTACGTCAAATTTGCAAGAGGCTAAGGACACCTGTGTAAGAGTTGCTGCAAACTGTATTTAGATGGCATTACTAAATGGTAACCTGGGGCTTTGCATTTAAGATTTAGGGCTGTAAAGGCCAGACTGCCAATATGCCAGGTTTTTTTTTTCTTCCCACGTGTAAGCAGTGTTTCAAATGCAGTTAATGTGATTAATGGTTCTATAAACTTTTAGCTCTTATTAATATGACTTGATTACAACAAACAAAGGCTATGGAAACTCAGTGAAATACACGGATTGGATTTTGGACTGTTACCATTAGCAGAAAGTACTAAATGCACTAAAAGTGTCACAGATTTTCTATTTTGTAGTTCTGAAGACTGGTTTCATCATGTACATTTTGATACAGAAAGGTGTCTTAGCAGCTGAATATATGCTTTGGAGGACAAAACTTTAGATACAACATAAGAGAAACATTTTTCCCCACGATCATAACAGAAGTCAAATAGTCCATTAAATAAAATGTGGGGGAAAAAAAAGTTAATAAAATACAGTGAGAAAACATTTAACATGTAAGTTTTTTTAAAAAAAAGCTTATCTCGAGTATACAATCTAAATTTTAACTTCGGTTGCCAGAAGTTTGTTGATTCCACAAGTTGTATGAAATTTTCAAATTGCATGGTCTTTTGTCTGCCACAGTTTTCTTCCCAGAAACATTTTTCTAAGTAAATTAAAATGTATCTAATCAGAAGTCAGTTCTGAAGAACCCATTTGCATTTAATAATGTCATTTAATAATGACATAGCTAGTGTCAGTATTAGGTTCCTCACTTTCATGATTAACTTCAACATTTGTCCTTTTCATCCTACAGGAAGAAATCCAAATTTCAAAGAACTTTTCTTCATCGATAAGGAAAATAGTCTCTGGTCAAGTCAATTACAAAGAAAATCAAAATGTAGTACAACAAAAAATCAAACCCTATGAAACATGGTAAAGGAACAGTGCCAGTACCATGGCAAGAACCTCCTGAGCAACTGGTTCTGTTAGGTCTCTGTACTGGTTACCTCTACAGTTTATCATCCTTATCATGCTAATAAAACACCTTCGTGTGATGTGCAGCTCTATTCCACTTAAAATCATTTCTCTAGAGGTTTACCTGTTGTCTCTGTGGTGAACTGAACACATTTATGCCACTCCCAGCAGATAAAAGCTATTACGGCTGCTTCAAATGCAAACCTGAAACGTTTCATCTCTTTTGCTTTCTCAAAACAGAGATCAGTTTCTGTGAGTTTCAAAAGATTGTCTTCATTTCTATTGCCAATTCACCACCAAACAGCCAAATTTATGTTCTCTTCTTGATTGCATCATTCGTTAATTTACTTCCCCACCAATATTCACTTATTAGTTTGTCTACCCCAGAGTTTATCTTGATAAAAACATTCACCACTGTTCAATATATTCCACAAATAAAACAGATTTAATTAAGCCTTTGTTTACCAGAAAAATCCATTTAAAATAAGATCCATTCTTCTTAAGTCTCAAAAAAGAAATCTTAGTCAGAACAATATTACTAAGCATAAACCGATGTAAGAGAGAGTAATGTTATAAAAATTAAGGTTATTCAAATTTTCCTGTCTTTGAAATAAAAAGTATAACTAAAGAATCTGAAATTTGTATATAAAATATATATCTCTGCCATTTTTATGCACAGAAAAAAAACTTCTTTATATACCTATTCACTCTTCTTTGTGTTATTTTTGACCCTAGTTAACTCATTTCAGCAAAATAACAAGTCAAAAACATAGGGGAAACTCCTGTGCAAACATGTTGCACTGGAGGGAATAAATATTCACTCCTCCTCCCCACTTTCATTTCCTTTTACACACCACTCACCTAGAAAAAAAAGTTTCTGCTCAAGTTCTTCAATGTTTTTTAGGCAAATAAAAGGTCACTGAATCTACAGAAGACTCTGCCACAAACTGTCTTTTTCCTAAGAAGAGAAAGTGCAATAAACCACAGGACTTACATGATTTCCCATCCCGTCTGAGTGAAGGTTCGAGGAGTCACTTATTTCTATGCAAGAGAAACGTATCTCAGCCCAGTTATCTCCCAAGAAATAGTTGGAAAAACCTCCTCCCTGCCTTTATCATCTCTATTTCCCCTTTCAGCAATCCCTCACCACTCTGGCAATACTCTTCCTTCAGGGACTGTGTTATTTGTACATGGGGGGTGTTGAGGGAGGCGTCTCTTTAGCCATCAAAGTAACTGATGTGATTATACAAGGTCTCATGGGGAAGGCTGTAACCTCAGCAAGCAAAGCTGGGGAGGCTCCAAGTTGAGCATTTCTTTAAGATATTGTTCCATCCCTGGATTTCTGAGTGTCTTCCACAGAAAATCAGGAGTGAAGCAGAACAAAGTGGATGGAAAACACGGGGGCAAACGTGCTCGTCAACCTCACAGGGGGAGCTGTCTACTATAACAGGGTTTTTTACAAAAGGCATTGGCCTTTATATTTTATTTGAATATTTCACTTTCAGTTCTCTGCTTTAGTAAAATCAGAAAATGTATGATGCTGAATCTATAAATCATACTGGAAGACTGACTGAAGCTGGGTAGAAGGCAGGAAAACCGATGACTGTTACCTCTCTGCGTATACATGTATATATATGTGTGTGTGCACGTACAGGCACATATATGTAAATAAAATGCCAGTGCATATATATGATTCAGATTAATTACATATCTCTGATGATATATGCAATGAGTAGGTGAGGAGCCTGGAAGAATTCACTCACTCCTGAAACCTGGAACTCCACCATGGCTGAAGCCACTGTTGGATAGGATGGGAGAGAGACTCCCTCTTTGCAGCTATGTCTGCACTACTGGAAAAATGGGACAGGGCTCATTCTCTGGTCCTGATGCTAAATGGCACGGTAAATTTCTGTCCATAAAACTAGATTTTCTTATGCTTCAAAAACAGGGAGGGAAAACAGAAGTCCTCCTCTCCAAGGAGGGACCTGTGCAATTTTAGAGGATCCTGCTTCTCCTGCAGGAGAACCAAGATTTCTCTTACCGAGTGTACTCATCTCTCCACGTGGTTTTGCTTAGGGACAGAGAGTGTGATCTCGCTTATAATCAGTCTGATCCAAAAGATCCTGAGTGTTGTATTTCTGAATTAGCCAGGCTGTTGAACTTGTTAAGGCAGAAGGAAGATGTCTCCTTTGCATTAAGTATTGAAATAAAATGCATCAGACACTAAAGAGAGAAGTTAGGGTTGATACATTCTTTTCAGATTATACTTTGCTTTCAGGACGCCTAATATTTCACCTAGTTAAAATGGGATTAATCAATGGAAGGAAAGCCAATGGACCCCCGGTTGGAACATGAGATGGTACCTCTGCAGCATGAGAATCCATTAAAAATGTGAGCACTGTTTTGACCCAGAAGATCTGGATGCCAGATCCTTCCCTATACTAAATACAATCAGAATCAATAAAACAATTTTTTACCCCATCTGTATTTTGTCCTTGGCAGCTTTTGTTGAAGTGGAAGAGAAACTTTCAAGGAAAGTAGTCTTGCAATATACTGAGAAAAATGCTATTTTATTTTCTGTTGAATTTGTGTTGGTTGCCAACCATCTATCTTTAAAGTTACTTTCTTTCAAAGTATGTAGGACTCTGAGAAATGGGGGAAAGAAGTCAGCAAATTGAGTGGGAGTGTCGATCTGCTTGAGGGTAGGAAGGCTCTACAGAGGGCTCTGGACAGGCTGGATCGATGGGCCGAGGCCAACTGTATGAGGTTCAACAAGGCCAAGTGCCAGGTCCTGCACTTGGGTCACAACAATCCCATGCAATGCTACAGGCTTGGGGAAGAGTGGCTGGAAAGCTGCACAGCAGAAAAGGACCTGGGGGTGTTGGTTGACAGCTGGGTGAATATGAGCCAGCAGTGTGCCCAGGTGGCCAAGAAGGCCAACGGCATCCTGGCTTGTATCAGAAATAGTGTGACCAGCAGGACCAGGGCAGTCATCCTTCCCCTGTACTCGGCACTGGTGAGGCCGCACCTCGAGTGCTGTGTTCAGTTTTGGGCCCCTCACTACAAGAAGGACATTGAGGTGCTGGAGCGTGTCCAGAGAAGGGCAACGAAGCTGGTGAAGGGTCTGGAGCACAAGTCTTATGGGGAGCATCTGAGGGATCTGGGGTTGTTTAGCCTGGAGAAGAGGAGGCTGAGGGGAGACCTTATCACTCTCTACAACTACCTGAAAGGAGGGTGTAGCAAGGTGGGTGTTGGTCTCTTCTGCCAAGTAACAAGTGATAGGACAAGAGGCAATGGCATCAAGTTGCACCAGGCGAGGTTTAGACTGGATATTAGGAAAAATTTCTTAACTGAAAGAGTGGTCGAGCACTGGAACAGTCTGTCCAGAGGGGTGGTGGAGTCACCATCCCTGGAGGTGTTCAAAAAACGTGTAGACATGGCACTTTGGGACATGGTATAGTAGGCATGGTGGTGTTGGGTTGACGGTTGGACTAGATGATCTTGGAGGTCTTTTCCACCCTTAATGATTCTATGATTCTATGATTCTCTGACAGTATGCCAGGTTCCTAATTTTGATGTGTCAGTGGAACATTGCTGTCTTTTGGCAAAAGCTTTGGTTCGTTAGGCTCTAAATTTAATGAGAGTGTTGCTGTAGGAAGTTAAACTCTGTCTTGGATGCTTTGGACAGGGCGCTGCACAGAAGGTTTGATTTCATGGGAAAAAGCACATTTGTAATGATCAAGGTGACTATCCACAAATTAAATTAGGAAATCTCATGGCAGGTTAAAACAGATAAAAGATTTATTAATCCATCTGGCTTCATAATTGTCACCACTATCACACTTTAAAGTAACATCACTTACAGAAAGTAGCATGGTCAGATTAGTCACATGAATCTCAGACTTCATGACACAAATTCAATTCATATTATCTCTTGTTCCCTGTAAGTTATCCATCTGTCATAGGTCTTATATAGCTTTAAAATCATCTGACAGTTTTATGAAGTTTGAGCTGTTTTGAAGCTTCGCTTAGGTATCCATGAAGATGGGTCAAGTTCATCTCCTTTGTATAAATATCTGCAACTTGCATTCATAGGGAAGGAATAGGCAAATAATAAGGGTAGATTTTAAAAGATATTTATGCCTCCCAAAGAATCATGGGGGTGCCCAATAGGATTTCCAGTGTCTGAACGACATTGCAATCAATGTGACTTAAGCTTCTAAGCACTTTTAAGAATGCCACTACAAAGTATCTGTAGCATCAGTTACGTACACAGCTTTCATATCCATCTCCAGTGCTAATTTACTTGCATTTCACCCAAAGTTACAAATGAAAAGCAGATTTGAAACAACAGCTAGTCTTGGCTTCCTGCCTATCAGCCGTTCTCCTCTGCTTTGGGGGAAAGATAATCTGCAGTTTCTAGAGGCAAGAAGGACTTATTGTCACCCATGGGTGACGAAAGCAGGAACGGCATCTCATGTTTATCTCAGACTTTCCCAGGTCCTTGCGCTAACCTTGAGATGGGCAAGTTGCTTATCAGCTCTGGCCCAGACTGAATCAGAGGTAAGCTTAGATCTCAGTAATTAAAAATATCCCAGGGTGTTTTCAAGGGCACTTTCTTTCACAGGTTGCATTCAAGGCAAATTCCTTCTGTGTACTGAGTTATCCAAGCCCGTTGACCACTCATGGCAAAGAAATAACTAAATCAGTTCTAGTGGTCAACCAATTCTATCCCAATGATTGCTTGAGAAGGCAGGCGTCTCGCATCATCTGTGCTGCGAAGTGGCTTTGGCTGACACCTCCCTGGGTAGCCTGCAAAGGGCAGCAAACACATGAAAAATGCAGAAATGTTGAATTGCAGTAGCCAAACAAAATGCACGTTCGGTTGAAGGTGAGAGAAGCAGCTGTCTGGGCTCTGTTGACTGTGCTGATGAAATCTCCCCTGAGTATCAACAGGATTTGAGACGTGTCCCACCTCCAAAGGCAAATCCTCATTTCACCTCTTGTACTCACAGCAAGGCTGTTTGAGTCCCCACTCCTCCATCAGCAGGAAAAGTGAAGAATCTCCAACCTCAGCAAATTCAAGTCAATAAGAGGAGGGAAATAAACCTCAAGCTAAAAGAAAATTGAAAAAGTAGAAATGTAAATGCTGCCGTGACAAAATCTCAACCTTGCTAAATGAAGAAGAGCCAAAAAGCATTCCCCCATTTGTAAAGAAAACATATGGAAACAGTCTACAAAAAATCTAGGTGTTTAGAGGGAAAACATATAGAGGTAATTAAAAAGCTGAGCAATATCTGCATTTGCAAATGATACAGAAATGGCTTCATGCAAGTGGGCAAATAGTTGATGTTAATGGATATTTGAACTTAAGAAAAATTAATACTTAAAGACAAGTGTAACATATTCATGTGATGTATGTTTGCTATTAGAAAAGAAGGCTATTCATTAAATGTAAAGTAGTTTAATCTACAATAAAGCTGAACAGTCAGCTTAAAGTGAGATTCAAATTGCCTTTCAGTTTTACCCTCGCAGTGTAGCAATAACTTTTGGGTGGGGAATGGTTACTAACAAATAGTACAAAATAATTTCATTTCTTAGTTCTTTTAAAAATAACCACCAACTTATTTCCGCATGTTTCCCGGCGATGCTGTAATTGGTATGTGTGTGCATACCTATCTGTTATTATAAATTATGTTATTTTATAGAAATTTAATAAATAATGAAAGGAAAGTAGATTGAGAAAAATTCTACATCAGGTGCAGCAAACAGTCGGTATCTGTCCAGGTTTTTACATAGATTTCATTGCTATAGTAACAGGGTCACAATCGCGAATACAATGGCAGCTTTAATTGGGAGAAAGCAGATGAGTTGCACAAGTACAATCTAAAGTGATATTTCTGGAATCTCACAACATCACCAGATTTAGTAAAGAATAATTTCTGGTCCTTTCTGAGAAGTTAGATATGATTTGGAAATCTTAACTGTAAATTCCTTTCACATTTCACTATCATCTTCTTTTAAGGATACAGCGTGGATTTTCATTTTGTAACCCATCCTAGTTTTCTTTTCAAAAAGATGCATCAATCAGAACCATTTCAACGGCAGAGTGTGGGAGAAAGGAGATGAAAACTAAATAGAAAGTGTTAATATCTAATGTGTAAAATAGACCTGAATTCTTCATCTGGGAAAGGAAAAATGTCAGTGTTTTGATACTTTTTCTTCACTGTTGCTAACGATATTTCATGTTAAAATTCTTTGACAGATTTCAGATAATCAATGCAGAATTACATCGCCATTAATCAAAAGAAGCCCTACACACTCTGAGCGGCGCACCTATAACTAAAATAATAAATGATAGCTTTTCAATTGCAGTTATTGTGATTTCTAATTTCAACCAACGCAGGCTGGAAAAAACTAATTTTGCAACTTCTGTGGATGTACTATTTCACTATAACAATTTCAGTTAATTTAGAATTGCTTAACGGATACGGTTTTAAACAGATATATTAAGGACCATATCACCCATCTTATGCTTTCTCTTTCCTATAAAGAAATCACCATGATAAGATTTATATCATAAAATTTCCATTTTGGGGGGGGATGTGTTGTTGATTTTATTCTGTCAATGAAATTATGGTATGGAAACTAACCTCCAAAATGCATAACTGTTTGTCAGCTCAGGAGCTACATTCATCTGTACAAAGTTCCTGGGACTTTACAAAACTAGAACCTTTTCAGTGGTTGTTTTTTTTTTTTTTAATAACACTTTTATAATACAATGGAGACTGAGAGAGTCTGGTCAAGAGGGGAAATCCTCATAAATTGCTGTTTATGGGACGAGTATTAACATACGTGGGATTCGTAGCCCAGTCTGAAACTGAGGAAATGATGCTGCAGAGAGCTTTTAGTGATTTATGAAGGCCTTTTACTGCACAGAGATTAGAATAGCTTTTATAATATATTACATCGCTGCTTTATTTTAAAAGAATAGCTGAAGCCATTTTCTGATCCACATAATAGTGAAGTCTAAATGGTATAAAGTAGTTAATTGGCATCTTTGTCAAAATAAAGACCTAGTATAAAGGAATCTCATTTCCTTTTATCAGAGAATGAAATTATATAAAAAAAAAATCATGATGATGTAAAATTCAGCCTCTTTTGAATGGATAATTGGTATTACAGAGTAACAGGAAATTGCTTTCTTTGTAAGTATGTATTAAAATCATTCTGTTACATACAGTAATCTTCAGCTTTCTAAATGGTCCAATGCACATTTCAATCGGGAAAATTTGCTTATCATCTACTCAAATGGAAAAATATGGATTGCTCTTTTCTCTCTCCTCAGTGGTCTATCAAAATAACACTAAGAGAATTAGGGTAGTGAAGTAAATCAAGTTAGAAAATTAATATTCCTAATACTATTGCATCAAGCAGCATTAGGTATATCTACAGATTTTCCTGGCTGTATCAGATACTGGATATTTACTCTTTGAGAAACTTTTTTTATCCATCATATTTCTATTTTTTGATGAAGAAGCAAGACACAAAAACCTCATTAGTGGATGTAAATCAGAGGCAACTTTAGTTAGTTGAAGAAATTACACCCTGGAATGAAAGTCCAGGCTGGTAAGAATAAACCATAGCCTTCAGGAGCAGCCCGTTTTAAGGACCTGTACAGAGAGTACAAGTGGATAAGCTATTTAATACATAATAAGAACATTGACTAAAGCATCTCTTTGGCAGAGGATGGTGATTTAGAGAGTGTATTATTCATCAGATTGGAATAGCCGAAAAAAATGAGTGTCAAATACTGCTCAGAAAATGAGGTCCTCTTCTGCCTGCAAAATAGTTGAAAGAAGATCTAAGCTGGACAATCCCCAACGGCTCGTTATGCCAGCTCTGCACTTTGAACGGCATCCTTTACTCTTTCAACCTTATCTGGAACAGAGCAGTTTGTCACTGCCTGCCATCTTCAACAGTTTCCTGGAGGAATTTTCACTTTTTCCTTTGTAATCTTGATAACGTAACTCCACATCTATTACAAGTTTCTGTGAGGTCTTTCTTCACCATCTCTGCCTCTTGTTTTGCGGTTTCTTGTTTGATCATGGTCTCGCTGGCTCTTGTAATCTGTGGTAGAAGAGAACTGCGCATATAGTATTTTTTTTTCCAATTTTTGTACATTTTCAGTTGATCTTTAAACTTCTTATGTGACAGAAGGATTGTGAGAAGAGGCGAACTTCATGGCCAAGGCACCAGTTCACTACCCCAAGGCTTTTCAGCCTGGTATCTCAAGGCAGTTGAAGAGCCCTAACCCTGCTGAGCCCAAACCCTGCTGATTTGAGTTGAGCATCTTCATTCCAGGTGAGGTGTCTAAATCCTCAGATTGCCAGCCCAAATACCTGCTCTTTTGCGTGGTCTACCATTAAACCTAGGAAAAGCAGCAGAAATGATTTGGGGAAGGAAGAGAATTTGTGTATAGAAGGAGCCACATTAATCATAGATAACTATATGGGTATTTGCAAATTGAGAAATTGTTGTGTTCCTTGAGCCAAAAAGTAATTTAATTTGACGATATTAAAAAATAATTAATTACATTTTTAAATATATGGGAATGCTTTCTTTCCTTAAATTGTTTGTTTAAAGTTATGCTCATGTGGAAATTAAGATCTTTTAAATATCAGGTATCAAGAACTTTCTCTAAAGAANATTGCCTACATGAAAGCATCTGTGACACTTTGATAGATACAGTGAGCTGCAGCCAATGCATAATTGGAGGATGCTAAAAGAAGTGTCTAAATTGCCTCTCAGAAGACATGCTTTAAAAGTCTATCAAATTCAACAAACAGAATGGAAAGAATCTAGGATTTGTTTCATCACTCATCTCACCCTCATCTTTTAAAGCTAAAACTGGAGCTTTGAATTTGTGGAAATAGGAACATGCAATTGGAAGGGAGGGATCTTCTCTTGCTATTGAAATGTGTTATGTTCTAAGAATCTGGGCTTTGTCAGCCATTATTTTTATGTCAAAATAATATAAAGGCCAGAGGAAGTAATAATCTGAAAGAACATCAATGTCTCACCTGTGTTAGTCATCCAAATATTTCTTGCCACACGTGAGCTTCATTATCCTCCGAAAGAGAAAATTCAAGCAATCTGTCTACTGCAG
>VYZW01012078.1:3388-24131 GCA_013401315.1 Balaeniceps rex
TTCTGTATTTCTTTGCACAAAGTAATGGAAATCTGAATCTTACAAGAGAGAGTTATTTAATCTTTATTGAGATGATTTGTAGAAGGCTTGCAGGAGAGAGAAATAAAGGTAAGAGTATTGTGATTTGAAACTCTACTTTCATTTTATAAGAAACTTTATTACAAAGTTAAGAATATATATGTATATTATATAAATAATCACCTTCAAGAAGTTCTTGTGATCAAATTAAGTTTAGTGTTTATACCTCATTCTGCAACTCTGTCATACTTACATGATAATTATCATTATTATTTTTTCATCTTGAGGTCTGTTTTAAGAGAGCTTTTCACTGTGTTAGAAGACATTTAGGGCAGAATTTTCTTAAGTTCTTGTCATAGGATGTATGAGATCCTGCCCTTACAAGGAGAGCAGAATCTTTTAGTCAATACTTGCTATGAAGGTGCAGGAGTCTGCCTGTAAAGTCAAACAGTGCTCCCCCCAATCCCCCTTAAAAAAAAAACAAACCAAAACCTTAACACGTGGCATTGAAAACCCTGCTTACGTGCTGAATGCTATAGAAATGAAGTGCAGGAAACACCATCTAGAATGTTAAGTCATGAAACCAAATTCTGTAAATATTCCATAATCTCATTTCTAATTCCAATCCTATTTCTAATCTATAAATTCTAGAAACATTCAAACTCTACGTCAAAGAGCTATTTCGAAGGTGATTCCAGAATTTCGTTCCCATAATGTCAGAAATCTAAATTTAATTTTGAAAATCTTACCAGAATGTGAAGCTCTAGTTATTTTTCCTCCCAAGTACTTACGCGTTTGTAAAATGCTATTGTAGCTTGCTCTGATGTCCTATTTCCCCAGCTTCCTAGAAACTCTTTTTACTTGTGTGGTTCACACTGCTCTCTTTACGCATGTGACTGTTCTAAGTGAAATTTTGCAAGGGTTTGTACTAACAATTTAATATATTTTCTTAAATTCTCACTGTTGATCCCCCCCCCCAAACATCTTTATCTGCCTCTGTGTCCTGTGCTTTCTCTCTGATCTGGTCTGCTTAGTCTTTCAAATTGATTACACGAGTATGGCTCTTATGATAGATTATCATCTGTGCTGTAACCTGTCAGAGTTGTTATAATTCCTTATGATCGGTCAGGCAATATAATTTCAATTTCTGCTTAATCTTTTCCATGCTCTGCAGTTTCTTGGTCTGATGGACATTGAGGTAATCCATGCTCCTTTGGCAGTGCCTCGTAGAATTAAGTCCAAGCCTTTTGGCCTCGTACATACATCTATAATTCTGAATAAAAGAGGATCAAAGAGCTAATGCAAGAGTTGAGCTCATTCAGTGGAATTCTCTTATTTAACAATATAGACATAGCATAACATCTCTTACTTAAAGCAACGATTTGCATCCCTTGTTACATGAATGAGTTACATTTTAAGACAAGAAGGATCTGTTGGGAACACATGTAAAATCTAAAGGGACAGAGAGACAATGTCTAATCCTTTGTGGAAATTACTTTGTGCCTGGGGACTCTTGTGAGACTGTCCTTGAAAAGAAAGGCTCCTTCCCAGAATGCTATTTGTTGAAGTCCGCACTGGCAGAATGATCATGACACATGCAGCAGCAAGTGGTACTTAATCTGAACTTCTTTTTTTTCCCACCTCCTCTTTTGGCTATGCTTTTTCAACTATTTTACAACACACTGACATGTATTTTGTCATGTCACTACCCTGAAAAATCTCAGGAATTCATAAAATGTCTGTGAAGCTCAAACTCTCAAGTAATTGATGATAATTGTTTGATAAATATACTTGCATCTGTAGCATGTGACTGTAGAAGGCTGAAAAATGGCAGGATGGTGCAGCAAAATGTCAGTTCTGTGAAAAATCGGTAGAAATTTTCAATGAAAAGGGCTCTCCGTTGAAAAATAAGACAGCTCATTAAATTTTGTTGGCAATGTCAGATGCTAATCTAAGCACTAAGAGAATAGCCTTCGTAATAAAGGGTAAAGCTTGTAGGTGGCAGGTAAAAGTAGCAGTTTTATTTGCACGGTAGCAGGAGGAGCTGTTCTGAAGCTGATGCAATGAATCCATACGGCTGAACACAAAGTCTTCTGAGCCTTCTAAACAAATATACATTGGGGATGTTAAATACAGAAATGTATACTGTATAATTATGGGTTTGAGTTATTCTGGGAAAACCTGGAACTAGAGAGAAGCTGTGTGAAATTTCTCATATGAATGCTTTTCCAGTAAGAAGCGCAGGTTTAGGTCAACATAAACTATTTGTGAAAGTTTTCTGAATTTGGCCAATAGAAACGTGCTTGGTGTCAACCTGAGACAATTTTTTGTGATTATTTTTCATTACAGCCACTGAACAGAAAAAAATATTATTTAAACAGCTCTATTTTTTGGCACGTATTTCACATACAGATAGTCTGTCTGGCACAGTTTCTGTATTTTTATTCTCTTATTATGAAAGAATTTTCCTGAATTTGTCATATATGTTTATAATAAAGCTCAACCCTCACCCATGTATATGTTCTACTTAACTAAGAATAATGATCTGGAGGAAAGATACAAGGATAAATTAATGTAGTAATAATATCCTTTGAAATTGTGTGGGAATTCTCACATATTTTAGAAACTTTGTCATGTTTCCTGAGTAGTGTGTAATATCAAACATAATGCCCTGACTAATTACTGTTGGAACTATTTTACTCAGTCCCCCTCATTTTTGTTTAGTTAATATATTCTTCATTTCCTTCCTTAAGCTGAAATGTGAAATTGCCAGGGTTTTTTTGTAAGCAGCTGATATATTCCATTATAAAAGCAACCAGACTTTTCTGGAAAGACAAAAAATTATTAGCTGTGAGTGTGATGAAAAAAAGCATATAGATATTAAAGAAAATAAAATTGATCTCAACACTGTATTTAATGCATACATTAGGGGAAAAATTTACTATAGCAGGATGATATGATCCTGGTTATTTCTTGATATAACCTTGTTTTTTTAAGGTGTTCAGTGAGCCACAGTTGGCCAGGAGAAAAGAAACCATTACAAGGAAACAATTAATAATGTTTCCTTTCCTATGTTTGTCTTTGTTTTTACTTGGAAGTCAATGGACTGAGATGCATGATCTATGATTTGAGATAGAGGGGTAATCTTGTAAAGATGTATTTTACTTAAGCTGAAGGAACGGATTATTTTTGTTTTTTAAAAAGTAAGCTAATGTTGTAGTGATCAGAAAAAATATATATGTTAGTATTTCTAAACCCTGTAGTAGTTTAATGCGGGATCATATACCCTAGACATAAAGTATTACGTGTAATTACTGTCTTTAATTAAGCTCAGTTTTGCTAACTGTTGGAGAAATACACTAATAAACAAATGCTGATATTTTTCCTTTTTGAGGCATAAATGAATGGGTAGGATTCCTTCGATTTTCAACAACTAAAATTTCCTTGCATTAGCACTTTGAGCTGCTTTAGCCTGAGTTTTACCAAAGGATGACTGTGTTTTATTTAAAACTCCTTTTGAATGAGGTTCTGAATTATGTGTAACTGACTGTATTTGGCTTCAGAACAAAACCTTCTCTTGCTTTTCACTGAATCTTAAAGGTTTTTCTTCATAGTGTTAAAACTTCAGTACGAAGGTGGCAAGTATAAGTGCTTTGTAGCCTGGTGGTTTGGGCATTGTCTACAGAGGTTAAAACTGTGGGTTTGAGCACCTTCAGGCAAAGTATGGAAATAGTCTTAGATGTCTAAAAATTAAGTTGTTGTGCAAAGATGGGAATATAGTAACTCTTCTTCCCAATATATTTCAAAATCACGGAGACACCACTGCTGTTGGGGAGGTAGAATGGGAGAGGACAGACATTCTCACCTCATGGAAAATGTTATCAGCTGTGAGTCTTTGGTACAGAGGTTTTTGCCTTGGTTCACTCATCTGCGCTATGAGAGCAAAACCAGCTTGCGATTCTGTAAAGTTGCTTTCTTACAAACTACTCTGAGATCTTGGAGCTAGTTTTCACCACTAATGCTGAATGAAAAACCTAAATGTTCCTTTGGCTACAGAAAACAATAGTAGCCTAGCTGAGATCTGAGAGCCTGAGTAAGAATAGTTTTCTAGATTTTGTTAAATAAATTGATAAAGCTGGAGAAAAATTAATATCTTTTGGGTACACACATTTTCGATCAGCTGTAGCAACTGAGTTTCACATTTGTAATATTATAGACAGAAGCTGAGCCCTCCCTGCTCCTCCCTTCCAAACGTGCATAGCCCTTCATAACCACCATGACATGTTGAACTAAGTTGGAAAAAATAATGTAGCAGCAAAAAACTATGACACTTATTGTCTCTGGTTCATCTTTGTCAGTACTTTTTTTTTTTTTTATTATTATAGACAAAAGAAAAATTCCCTGTAAAGCAGAGTTGAGACATCAAGACATCCCTGATGAGTTAAAATGCTCTCCAAATTCAGACCAGTTAATTATACATTGTATACCTTTTTACAGTGGATCTGAGGTTTTAGCTTGTTAAAGAAGAAAACTGCTTGATAGCAGCAGCTGTGCTATCAATGAATATTAAGGAAGATTATTATCTTAGTTAATTTGAAAACAACCTGTGTGCCAGCAATCTGGAGAAGAAACCTCTAGTCCCACAAATCCTCACAAATTATTCTCAAGTTTGATAGAATAGTTATTATTTGGGTTGGGTAGGAATTCTTTTTTCATTAGCTTATCCACTGTATAAAGGAAAGAGTTTCCCCCAAAATTAGAGTGGAGAAAATAAGAGAGTTTGTGTAGTTACTTAATAAATAAAGAGCTTCAATTCTGCCAAGTAAACGCTAGACAGCTTATAAAAGGCAGACTCTCAGGGAGCTGCTTGAAACTTGTGGTGTTAGTATTTGTTCTTGATGCACATTTAGGGAGCTGTATGGGAAGCCTATGGTCTGATATACTAGCTTTTGTCTGGAAAGCAAGCTCGTCACTTTGTGTATCATAGAATCATTTGGTTGGAAAAGACCTTTAAGATCATCGAGTCCAACCATACGTGTCCATTACTAATCCACGTCCCTCAGCACCTCGTCTGCCCGGCTTTTAAATACCTCCAGGGATGGGGACTCCACCACTTCCCTGGGCAGCTTGTTGCAATACTTGACAGCCCTCTCCGTGAAGAAGTTTTTCCTAATATCCAATCTAAACGTCCCCTTGTGCAACTTGAGGCCATTGCCTCTCATCCTATCACTTGTTACTTGGGAGAAGAGACCAACACCCACCTCACCGCACCCTCCTCTCAGGCCGTTGTAGAGGGCGATAAGGTCTCCCCTCAGCCTCCTCTTCCCCAGGCTAAACAACCCCAGATCCCTCAGCCGCTCCTCATAAGACTTGTGCTCCAGACCCTTCCCCAGCTTCGTTGCCCTTCTCTGGACACGCTCCAGCACCTCAATGTCCTTCTTGTAGTGAGGGGCCCAAACCTGAACACAGTACTCGAGGTGCGGCCTCACCAGTGCCGAGTACAGGGGGACGATCACTTCCCTACTCCTGCTGGCCACACTATTTCTGATACAAGCCAGGATGCCGTTGGCCTTCTTGGCCACCTGGGCACACTGCTGGCTCATGTTCAGTCGGCTGTCGACCCACACCCCCAGATCTCTCTCTGCCAAGCAGCTTTCCAGCCACTCATCCCCAAGCCTGTAGTGTTGCATGGTGTATGCTCATTAGGTTTGTTTTATGAGTAATTAATTAGCTTTGCTTTTCTCTACTTTGATACCAGCATGGCTGGGACTAAATACCTAGACATCCAAGGAACCATAAGGGTCTCATGGAGGTGGGAGCACAGAAGTGCAAGTAAGGATTATCAACTTTTACCATTATATCGTCACCTTGCATATATTGAGATGAATATCTAGAGAACTGGAAAGCAGAGACTGTCACCTTTGAAAAACAGAAATTTATTAACAAAAAAAAAAAAAAAAAGGAAAAGCAGTACTTCCCTGTAGGCCATTTGGGAATATGAGAGTGCAGTTCAAATGTGAAGCCACTAAAGCCAGCGAGTGATTTTGAAAATGGATAAAAATGGTTCAAAATACTTCAGAATCTTTCATGATAATACTGAAAGCTTGCACTGGCATATTTGGGCATCTTTTCTTAACTCCAGTTTGAACAATGTTTCTGAGGAGAAAGAACTGACACTTGAGCACTCTCAGTGGCATATTTGGCATTTGTCAGAAGTCTGAAGGGTAGGCTTCAATTACACTGCATAAATCCCGAGTAAGAACATTAATTCAGTCCAGTATGTCTAATTATATCAGTATAGATGAATGCAGTATCTGCCCTATTTTATATTTAGGATTTTTCAGAAGAAGATTTATTCTTAGCCGGAATGTTAGTTTGAATGTCAGTGTCGAATGTCAGCTGGAGTGTTAAATGTTAGTTTGAGTGTCTGTTGTTTGAATTTGGGTTCCTTTAGTCCATGTAGATGAAACTAGCATTTCTCAGCCTGTTGAAACACTGTAGGTTTTTTTCCCTCCCATAAATCGTGTGAATTCAAGTAGAACATTAAGACTTTCAACTTGACTGTGTTTGCGTTTAAGCCATTCTCTTGAAATGAGATCGAGATATTCAATGTAAATCACCTCTGTGCTCCCTTCTCAAATTGAATGCTTGCCTAAACTGGGAATAACACAACATTAAAATCGGCTGTTCTTCTGTGAACTTCTAAAATGAGTAAAGCTGATCTTAAGTACACCAGTGTTTTCTCAGCATATGTTCTATTCAGATATCCTCAGCACAAGCCCATTTACCGTTTTTTATATTGGGATTTGACAGCTAGGAAAACAAAATTTAGGAATTTTGGCCCCAATTGATAAACTGAAAAATATTTTTTCTTCAAATTCTTCATAATCAAATAATCCTGAACAGCTGCATGAGTATCTGTGTCTGTGGGTGATGTTATTTTTTGTAATTTTAACCAAACAGGTGAACATGCATCACAGCAACACATTCACAACTTGATTCGAATGGCACTCTTGTGCCACTACACAATTCTGTATGATTTTACATTGTTTCTTAATGTGTTTCTTAAGACTACAGCGTAATGTTAGTATAACAGGTAGCAGGTAATAGCTTGCAGACTATTGACTGTCATTCTCTTAGAAAAGATAGTTTCTCAGATGGGAACAGCCTAGGGTAGGTTATGTTTCCATTGACTCAGAAATGGAATTGGTTTCCTTGTGCTTATGCAAATAAACACTTTCAACAGCTGTTATCCTCAAACTACTGAGCTCATTTCTCCTGTCACTCACACTGATGTAAATCAGGATTAATTCTGCCGAAGCTGATGACCCTATAATGCTAAATATGTGGAAAGATGAGAATCAACGATTTGATAGCAAACTGTAATTTTTGGAGAAAGACAGAATAAAAAGTAGTATTAAAAGCTTTTAGCACTGAAATGTTGCGACACAGTGTGTTGCCATTTGGGAGTCGCTGTCTCTGGGACGAAACTGCGTTGTACGCTTGGTTCAGCCACACACTGTCAGACCACTCGTGCCGTTCCTTCCCCTGCCGTTTTAGCTGGCAGGTGGCTGTCATCGTGGTCGCTGCCAAGGGGTTTAAAGAGCTAAAAAAAAAATTGTAATGGAAAGAAAGTAAGGATTTAAGAAAATAATAATTGAAAAAAAGCATCAGCTTCCTGACAATGAAAAAAAATACGCGTACATAACAGCTGAAGCAAGAAATACTCACCTGACTCCTTGGCTTATTGTTATTCTGGCTTCATTCTAATGCAGTTTCTTCCTGTTCAATATCAGTTTATAAAGCTGTGTTACATGTTCACTGACCCCCGATAACTAAACAAATCCCAGTGTGCAGCTAGATGAATAAATTCCAGTTTGTAGTAGTGCAAATATATGCTGATGGTTATTCAGTGAATTCATAATAAATTAACCATTAAAAAGATGTGGGTTAGAAGAATAAAAGGATATGGGAACAATGTATTTTTGTAATACATTACTCATTATTTCTGGTAGCAATGGTATATAATTTTTTTTAATATAGACTACAACACGTTCTTCGGTCAACCAATCATGTCTCTTTTATGCTAATGAAAGAAAAACTTTTGTGATCAATTGCCACATTCAGAAAACCCTATTTTATTTACCTCTTTCTATACGTGGACTGGCACTACAGAGACACTTCTACATTAGAGTCCCATAAACATTTCTGGAATGCCATTGTATATATAGAAAATTGAAATCAGAGCAACATTTACTACCATTTCTGTATTGTTGCTGGATTGATTGTGGAATTAATTCCTACCTTGGTTTGTCAAAGCTACAATTTATTGACCAAAGCATGTGTTATATGAGGCAAGGCTGGTGTAAATCACTGAAGCTTTGCTGAAGTGGACAAAGCTGCTGTACGTCAGTTGGGGATCTTCAGCTTTGTCTCATTGGATGCGAATGAATGAAGAGGCTTGGTCATTTTATGTTAGAGTTGGTGAGTTTTGTGTTTCTACTTCAGAATTATGTCATTGAGTGAAATGTTGAATGTGATCTGCAGTTCTTTACTGTGCAAGTGCTTAATTGTTCATAGCTGCACTTGAATGCCCTCTGTCTCTTACTCTCACACACACAATTTAAAGTATTTTTATTTAAAATTTGCTAGCACGTTTTAAAGTGTTCAGGGCTTCTGTTGGTGTTTCTCACTGTGAGAACACACATTGTTTTTCAAATAAATAGAATTAGGTTGACCATGGTACATTTTAAATAACACGACGTAAGTAGCGATCCAAAATTTTATCATTATATTTGCATTATTTGGGCGAGTCTAAGATACTACAGACATCTGAGTAGAGACAGCAATAACAATGCATTAAACAGATCGGAGGAACCAGCATGTCACCTGTTCTGAAGATAACTTGTCAGAGAAAGAAAAACCTTTCAAAGATATATTTTAATATTTTTTCCTTTGGTCTTCCAAGTGCATAAAGATATTGTAAGAACCCGGGTAATATGTGGAAATTTAATTTACAAGATGAATTGTTTAGACTCAACCAATAATCTTTTGTGGTGGTGTTTCAAGCACAGAAACGCACATGCAAAAAAGAGAGTATGAAGGGATGTCAAAATTTCTTTTAGCTAAAAATGTCACCTGTACTGATGCGTGAAGCTTCTCTGTAGATCCCATTTTAAGGGTTTTTTGGTTTGTATTTTTTTTAAGGTACTAAAGTTCCCTGAATTTATTATAAGCGTGTAAAGATAGTCCTAATGGTTGCAAATAGCCTTACTGCTGTGCAGTAGATAAATGTTTTTTTCCTTGTTCTCTTCACCCACAAAGTCTAATAGCTCAGATCCAGATTTTAGCTAATAGTGAGTCTGCAAAGGAGAAATATGCAGAGGAAAGAAAAATAGGAGTTTGTTGTTTGTTTGTTTTTTTCTTCTTGCTGTCATTACTCAATCTCTTAATACGTATTTGAATGGGCCCTGAGCGCAGATTAGCTCACAGTCATTGCAGTTGGTCTAGTAAATCTGACCTCGTCACACACTATTGCTATTTGGTTTCCTTAATTAAATGTTTCATGTACAGGAATAGAAATCCATACAACTGGTATCAATGCAGACTTGTGAGACTAAGTGAAACAAACATCTGCCAGGAATGGTTTAGCTACAGCTGATCCTGCCTTCAAACAGGAGCATCATCTGTCAAGTTTCCTTTCAGCTCCAATTTCCATGACTTGTAGTAAAATTATATTAGTATTGGTGTAGTGAAACGGATGTTCCTGTGGTATCTAGTCTCCTGATGAAACTAATCAAACTTGGCCAGAATGTTCCTAGCATTAAAAGAAACTGGATTTGCTACTCCTAAAGAAGAACATAAGGAGGTGTTATTCCTCACCTGCTCCACAGATAAGCAGTCTATGGGTTAAAAAAAAAAAGTACTGTTAGCGTCCATCACCTTATCTAGACATATTCACGGGTTCAATTTAAAGGTGATTTACTGAAAAGTTCTTATGGAAACAAGAAACCAAAGTGCAGAGCAACTCTAGGGTCTCACGTGTCCAGAGGGATATTAACAGTGTTGGCTTAAACATACCACAAAGGTCAGGCATCCCTATAAAAGCATGCTAAAACATTTTCTTACTACAAATCTGTTTTCTCATAACCAACGTGGAACCCCACAGGAACACAGTAACTCTCCTGCTTCCTAGTTGAAAGTTTTCAGATGTGCAACTCTTGCTGTAGTTTTGTAGGAAGAAGTAATATCTCTTATCAGCACAAGCAGTTCTGTAAACACTAGATGTTATGTATGAGTCCTGGTTTCTTAGAGATTTGTATTTTGTGGTCAAGTGTCAGATCCATCTGCAGCTTTTCCCACAGAATTTATGAAATCTCTCACCTACTCGAATTCCTCAGCGTGGGCTACCAGGTAAACTCATTCATCAACGAGGCATTAAGAGGCTATAATAAGGTTTGTGTCCTCAAAACAGTCGCCTGTTTTCATTGAAATTTTAGGAATTTAATTTTCACTGAGACACAAAGTTATGTTACTTTGAATTTAATTAATCAAAAGCTTAAAAAATTATTAAGATGGACTGGTGGAGAGACTCTTTGCAGCATTATCATGGACCCACAGGCCACAGGCTTTGAACTAGTGGTTTACAAAGGAGCCCAAATGCGTACTGATATTGCCGTTAAGTCTAATAGCAGAGACAATGGACTTATTATACAGATCTCTGCATGCCAAGAGGACCATAAATCAGAGCACAGTAAATTAAAGATCTGTCTGCAGCCCTATTTAGAATTTTGACATCAGTTTTGATTTCTTAGATATACGTTTGTTCCCATTTTACGTTTAATGCTAAAAGTCACATGAAGAGCTCTTGATATAAAACTTCATTATTAAAACTACTTGCGTGTGAGCTGCATTTGTATGACAATTTTTTTTTTTTTTTGAGGAGTCAAAGTAAAAAGCCAGAAACAGCACTCTTAATACACAAGAAATAATCCTGGGTTTGTTCAGATGGTTTTGGCTGTTTATAAGCTAATGATGATCCTTTGAAAAGGTAATCAGCTTTCATGCACAGAACTGCAAATACGTGAGAACTGGGATAAAATGTAAGACTGAGTCAGAATGTAACAGTTTTTAATCAAATAAATGAGTTTACAACTAAGATTAACATTTCCACATTTTTATTAGTACTACAGCAAAAACAAAATTCTATGAAAAAAAAGCCATAAGAATGCAGTCTGAAATTAGGAGAAAATAAATTTGAGGATATGAATTCCATCACATTAAATAATTAATACTGCTTTTTTTTTTCTTTTTTAATATATTCCCTTTTCAGAAGAGGAGAGAGAACTAAATATAAATGCAGTTTTTCTCACCTCATTGTCCTTTTCTTACCTGTAAGAACAGATTGAGATGTAAGGCTTCTTAATGCCATCTCTTTTGCCCACATTTTTGTAATAGCTATAAGAGAGACCACGTGTTATATAGATGAGGTAGCTTAGGCTAAAACTCTGCGAAGGATTATGTTTACAGTTGAAAAAGGTGGATGCGTGTGTGCAAGTGGTCAGGTCTGTGTCTTGGCTGTGGTTAGCTTATTGCTATAAATGCAGCTGCTGTTAAACAACTATGTAAGTCATCTCTGTTTCTGATCATACAAAAAGTATGGATGTACAGTGATAGGACAAAAAGGGGGGGGGGTAATTGACTGACTAGTTTTTTATAATACAGAAATGGGAAAATACCTCTTATATCCACATACTGGTTTTCTGTTAAATACTCTGGGTCTTTGTTTCTTGGTATCAGACACTCATATTGTAAAAATCATTATCATAAATATGACTTTTCCAAGACAAAAGGGGGTGTATTAGCAGGAAAAAGGGCTGCTAAGCAGATGAGTAAACTAAATTATGTTTCGAGCCAATATGAGCTCTCTCCATGCCAGGGTTTAAACACACTGACAGGAGGAATAGAAAAGGGAACATCTAGTTCTGTTGCCTTGTCCACACATTCTGGTTCTGGGCAGATGACATAATTTTGCATTACTGTTGAACTGTTACTAAATTATTGTAAAAACATTTTGTAGGCTATGATTGCACAAAAATTGGATACATGTGAAATCAATCTTTCTCTGAATGTGACTTTGTAAGCCTTTAAAATATTCCTCTAAATAAAAATCTCTTCGCTCTTCCCTATGAAGACAATCATAGTATTTCACAAGCAAGGGAACTAATAAGTCTTGATTTCTTAAAAATAAATTTGCACTCTACGTGCCATGATAATCTCAGATTTCTTTCACACTAGCAATCTTCCTTCTCATGCAAAACCTACACTTTTTCTCCAGTCCTTATGACGGTGTATCTGTCACAAGGACTAGAGGTACGTTTCCCCTTAATGGCAATAAAGTCATATTTACACAGATAGCAATGCAGGATAGCAGAGTGACTGGTTCTGCATATCCAATTTTCAGGTTTTCGAGTTGCTATTGTTGGATGCTCATATAGAATTTAAAGGTGCCCCCACCTGTGCTATCTAATCACTAGCAGCTGTAATAGATTGTTATACAATTTTTTCTTTATCTGCTCAACTTCAGCCCTAAAATTGGTTCCATCTAACTCACAAGTTATGTTTCTTTAGGGATCAGTAATTATAATTTGTGATTTGTTTATACCCTGGGGTGTCTGATATCATACTGTGTTAATATCTTCAAAGCTTCTTGTTACGATTGTGAACTTTTTTGAGTTCCTACCACAATCCTCTGTTTTTCTTCAACAACTGTCAAATATAGCTTCCTGATAATATAACTAACATTTAATTATCCCAGCCTAGTCAGGCATGCACCCCTGTTCCAGGGTCACTGAATAGTTTGCCAAAATAGTGGACTGTTATTAGATAGATGGATTGCTTTGGTAACTACTTGCTGTTAATACCTATTAATTATAGCATTGTCAGGGGTAAGTTGTCAAAATTGCTTTATGGGATCAACTCATACATACACATTGCAGTCTTGTAAATCTTGTTTCCACGGGACACCAACTGCCCTCTTGCCCCTTGAGTATTTCAGTATACATTGGTCATAATTCATTATGAGATTTAATAGCAGTGGCCTTGATTGCAGATTGACCAGGAAGGATTAATACACGAAACCCCTGAATTTCTTCCTCTTTTGTTGTTATACCAAAACAAGACATTCTTTTGTCCTTTTTGCATGCTTTGGAGCATAAAAGTTACTGTTGCTTAAAGGTTCTGTTGTCTGACATTTCAGAGATGTTGCTACAGGTTTTGGCATTCCCCTATATTCTTTGTTCACTGTTTTTTCAGTATTAATAGACCAGGTATGGAAGAATGGTATAGGAAAGCCCTTACCTATTGTCAAGTTAAGTAGAAAAGTAACCTGATCCTGCTAAAAGAGCAGTGAGACGAGTCGCTACTCTGACGTACGAAGAAGGAATTCTTGGAGTTGGACGTTTTACATTCGCTTCCTGTGAAAGGAAGAAAATAAATGTATACCATTGCAATATAAAGTGCATTTATACCTGTAAGTCAGAAACTCAGTAAATCAAATTAATCAATTCTAGCTATACTACCTAGATTCAGCAGTCGTGTTAGCTATGTGGTTTAGAACAGGATATCTGCTTCATGGCCCACCTGAATAGATGGACAATAGACAACAGATCCCCTACAGCTTTATAAGCTGCTTTCTTGTAGGAGAAAGACGTGCTGCATTACATCAGTGCAATGCTATATTGTTCAAGGCCAGTTAAAATTAAAGCAGGAGTCTGATCTTAATTGTGTTCTTGAGATTACATCCTGGTCTAATTCTTCTTCTTGGTTTACTGCAGCTGTTTGTTGTTTATCTCTTCAGCAATGGATGCACATGTATACAGAGAAAATTCAGAAATGACGTAAATATGGTGAGCAAATTGTTGAAGGGAGAGATCCCATATACCTGAAGCTGAGTGCCCCACTGCACTTCCCAACGCTTGTGGGAGTGAACCTCAGGAAAGAAGCCCTTTTCTGCTGTCCTCATCTCCCTCCCTACTGGCCAGCCGGGAGGTGTATGGGTTCCCCACTACTACTGACTATCAATTAATTGTATTCCAGCTGAATGCCTCAGAAACACTCTCTTACAAAACCGAGGGAGGATCATCTGTAATTCCTAAGGGAGTTTTCTGTCAAAGCAGAAAGCATTTCTATTGATTTCAGCTCTGGGAATTAACATCCGCACCCCCTTTTCTAAAGTCCTTGAATTTCAAGCTATTTAGAGATACGGTGGAACACAGAACCCGTAACAGATGTATGCCTAGACTTTTAATTGTGGGATCAGGTCTTCATGCTGGTAACTGGAACAGCTCTGAGCCTGTTTGTTCTAGCTGAGGATGCAAGTTGATAATTCCGGGCAGCGCTCCACTCTAAGTGCCCAACAGCATTGCTTGAATAATTTTACAGATGAAACTTAAGAGGTTTCCAGAATTATCTGTCTCAAATGTAAATTGGAAAAATGCTCTGAAACAATCACCTGCCTTTTCTATAATCAATTTGCTTTCTCCTGTTTTCCATAGGGAATGCTTGGACTGAGCCTGTTGAGAAATCACAATAACCTGGAAAGTTGGTCTAAAATTGCAGATGCACATTAGCATCATACCCTTCTTGTTTTAGTAGGTCTTTGGACCACGGTAGGGGGTTTCTTGTGCTTGCCATCAGGCATATTTATCACGGTCGGATGCTCATCAGTGTGGTGTAGAAACTTGACCTCTTTCAGGAAGAAACAGTTGTATGGTCAAATTCCAAGTAAAAAGAGAAAGAAAAAAAAAAAAAAAGAAGAGTCAGTATTTACTCCTGGTGAATATCTTTTTTATTCATATCTAAAAACATTATTATTGTCTAATATTAAAAGTAAAGGATCAGACATAATATAATACCCCTTTCTTGTATTCTTTACTGGCAGCTCTATAATTGAATATGAACCGATGTATCTTTTTTTTGAGTTATGAAAATAGTGAAGTAGAAGGGTTTTTCAAGGTGTCATGGTTTAGTCCCAGTTGGCAACCAAGCACTACACAGCCGCTCACTCACCCTCCCCCCCGCAGTGGGATGGGGGAGAGAATCTGGAAAAATAAAAAGTAAAACCCGTGGGTTGAGATAAAGGCAGTTTAACAGGACAGCAGAGGGAGAGAAAATAATAATAATGATAAAAGAACATATAAAACAAGTGATGCACAATGCAATGGCTCATCACCCACTGACCGATGCCCAACCCAGTCCCTGAGCTGCAATCGCTGCCCCTCAGCCAACTCCCCCCAGTTTCTATACTGAGCATGACGCCATATGGTATGGAATAGCCCTTTGGGCAGTTTGGGTCAGCTGTCCTGGCTGTGCCCCCTCCCAGCTTCTTGTGCCCCTGGCAGAGCATGGGAAGCTGAAAAGTCCTTGACTAGGGTAAGCACTGCTCAGCAACTACTAAACCATCAGTGTGTTATCAGCATTATTCTCATCCTAAATCCAAAACACAGCACTATGCCAGCTACTAGGAAGAAAATTAACTCTATCCCAGCTGAAACCAGGACAAAGGTGTTTCATTTTTTATATAATTTCTATTCTGTCTTATAGGCAATACTCATGGCATGTTCCAGAATGCTCCTAGAAATGGAAGAGATTTAGATTGCATTAACACCACTTCACTGAAATTGTCTGAAGCTAGGATTTTGCATTTTGAATTGAGCTTTTAGTAGACAAGGCTTCTAACACTTAAATTTCTTTCAAAAATCTCAGTCCATGACCCACTGAATTTATTCAAGTCAGAGTTACTTCGAACTTTGCCAAAAGCAGAAATCTCTTAAGGCTCTTTCAACTAAATCTGGTATGGAGGCAATCTCAAGGGAGTTTGAGTGAGTGGAAAAGCCTTATTCCTGTAGTAAGTATGAGTGAATACGCTGTTGACCTTTTGAGAAGTGAAAAGAGTTTTTCATAAGTTCAGTGGGCAGCATATAAGGCATGAAATAAAACATTCAGCTGTTGTGCTTAAAATTCTCTGTAGCTTTCTAACGTCTTGCTGTTACCGACCTGCTTGGATATGTACAGAGTATTGTAAATGTCTGAGCAGTTTATATTAAATATGTTCAGGGTTTGGTATTAAAAAATTTTCAGACCAAGCATCAAACTCGGTACATTAGATCATTAGAAATTTACAAAAGAAATGCCTTTTTCACCGCTGTGCATGCATTTAGATTTTTTAATACACATGAATGTACATACATGTGAACAACTTAAAAATACATCTCTTACTTAGATAAGACTACGTGACTGGTTAATATAAATGAGGGACAACTGGCAGTGTTATGCGGTATGAGGTTCCCCCCATGCCATATGGAATAGGTACTGAGAAAGAGACCACAGTCTAATATTTTCATGGTAGTACAAACTGGCACTGCAGTGCATGAAGAGGAAGAGGAATCTGCTGCAATATGTCCTCTCAGTGACATTTTGATTTTTGGCACTTGTTTGTGTATGTGCAAAAACATCCCGTCTAGTGATAAATAGAGTTTTGCTCATAATATAATGCTTCAGTGAATAGAGTGAGGATAAATAAGTTGAAGATCTTGGGTAACTTAGCTTCAACTCTGTGCTCTCCTTTAGAAAAAAATCTCTTACTTGTGGCTCCATGAATATCACTGGGCTGCCTACAGCAGTACCAACATTAATATACGTCAAAATTTTGAAGGTTTCGGAGGTTGTAACAATATCTGGATAAATTACTGAGTGGATGGATAAATAATTGCAAACAGTCAAGATGCCACAGTTCAGCAAGTTACCACTCATCAGTTGAAATATGGTAACTGATTATTTGCTTGGCTTTAGTCCACTGTGAATGTTCTAGAAGACTCTTACTTAAACCACCTTCAACTCAAGCTGAATAACAGAGAAAGTTTCAGTTTCTCGAATATATGGTGTCAACAGGTAAGTTTGATGGTGTCTTGGGTTTGTTACAGTTATTCTATATTTCTGTAAAAAAAGAATAACTTGCTGTAAATTTTCTTCTTCCTAATATTTCCATCAGTTAATTACAGTGAAAAAATAAATGACATAAATAGGAAAGACATGTATAACAAAAGTAAAAAAAAAACCCTTATTTACAAAGAATACACAAAACTAAGACATAAATAGATTGCATTCTCTACTTTAGAAGGGTTAAATGGTTGGGGAAGCTGAATAGAGCTTTTTTTTGTACCATTTCTTCTAAACAATCTATGGTGGAAAAAAAGAATAAAAGAAAAAATTAAAAAATAGAACACATACATTAGCTGCAATATTCTGCAGCCTTTGTGTTGATATTGCTCCTTTGCTATAGCGTATAGTGCTCCCTTTTTTTACATTTTCGCTCTAAGCGGTGGATTTCTTTTCAGACATTTTCTCGTAAATTCAGACTGGCCACGTTAAATCTTTGAATTTAAGTTTGAACCAGAGGACAATACTTTTTGACTGTCATAATTACCTTTAATAATACAAAGAGCTCAAGTCAAAATCGGAAATACTCTAGTTTAAAAACACAACAAAAGGTAACTACACCCGATTTTCATCAGTATAAAAATAAGTAAATTGGTATGAAAGATCCTTGATTACTTTTGCAACTTGGGGTGCAATTTCATTGCAGAAATAAAGTTTTTCTGTCCTAGGTAGTATGCGTGGCAAAAGCAATGAAAAAATGCTAATCCACCCTTCGGTTGCTAGCTAGCGAAACACTAGTGTTGGCATTGCCTATCCATACAGTACTTACACTTCCAGCTGCCATATAAGTAGATCTTTAGAATAAATTGTGTCCTTGGTATGTCCTTTCAACAACAGTAATAAAAATTTGTGTTAGAAACAAAATCCTTCCCTACCCCCATCTGCTATACAGCAGAAAACTGCTTGAGGCTGAAATGCAACCAAATACATGCAAATACATTTTATTGGGACTGATCCTGCATTTATTTTGAATAATTAAAACTAATGGAACTGTTTGCATGATTAAAGATAGATGCCTAGCAAGCTGCAGAATTGCATCTTGGGCTCTCAGTGCCGGTGAGAGGAAATTAATATGAAGGAGTTGGTACGCACATTTTCACCTCCCCAATTCTAGGACTGGCTCAGTGGCTTTGGTGATTCCAGAAAAATACAGCATCACTGAAGCTGGAGTGTTTATTTTTTTGCTCATTGCTTTTCCCTGCTCTTGCAGGACAGGTTTAAGGTGTTTAGCAATTGTTTGATGGTATAAGAGTAGCTTAGCAGACCTGAAATTCTGGACAATAATGTTTATCTACACAGCAGTTTCACTGTTATTAAGCTCCCCACTTATTTTGAGGATGATTCACAGTTCATTGATTTTGGTATTTAAAATATATTCATTCATATAAATACTCTTCAGACAGTTCACACTGATCGTAATACAAACTTAAGTTCTGTTTAGGCAATCAGTGAATTCAGTATGCTCAAGGAACTTAGTAAACAAGAAAAAAAAAAAAAAAGGAAAATTAATTACCTGGTTACTTCCACAGCCTCTCATGAAATCTCCTCTTCAATGCTTTGGTGGAGACAGAGCACTTGAAGCGTAAAGGTAAAGGCTGTCAAATCAAAGTTTTGGCAAATTGGCAATTACGATAACATACAGCCTTTTTATTTTCCTTTCCAAGCTATCTGCTCTATCCAACTTGGGAGTGGCGTGTTAAATGAATTCCCAACCTTGAAGAGTCTGGGTTCTTCACAATACATGTTGTATTAAATATGCACATGCAAAACAAGTTATAACGCACCATTAAAACCTCTTTTATTTCAGTAATACCTTTTTCAACAATCGTCAAGGCTAGCTATAATCTAAGTTTAAACAATAAACTAGATATATCTAGAGGATGAGATAGTCAACCAAAGACCTGAAACAGTCTCGGGAAGTGCCTTGCTCTTTTTATCCATTATCCAAAGAGATCAGTTTGGCACCTAAAGAAAGTGTCTCAGCTAAGTGGAATGGAATTGGGTCTAAGATTTTTGGTCATAGTTTTGGGTAGGAAAAATATCTGAAGCTGCTGAATTTATAGTAGGCTAAAGCATGTTGAATTACCTTACGGTTTCTATTGACTGAGAGCGTGCATATGGACATTGCTGTGCCAAGAATCTTAATTGACGGTAACTTGATTGTGTATTTGATAACAAAATAAATAAATAAAATAATAAAATAAATAAAATAATAGTGTTGTATCTGGTGATCGAGTGCACTTAAAACTTGTACTGTTTTACAGATCCACGCTTACATGACAGGACTGAAATGCAGGCTTTTGCAAGTAATGTCTATTTCTTGCCGTGTTTTAAAAATAAGTTTTGGGTAAAGTCATAGCATTTCTGATTTGTAGTGCTAAATTCAATTTTATCTAGATTGCACCCACCTTTGTAGGATTTGCTTATCTCTATGCTTATTTGACATAATCAGATCTTCCCATGGTACAGGCTGGCCTACTCTCTGCTGAATTGTGAAAGTAGTATTGCTTTCTGACTGCTGATGATACAGGACTGTATTTATGGAAGACTTGAAATATACCACAGAAACTATTCAGATTAGGATTATACACGATACATATCATTATTTCTTTTAAGCAGATAACTGTAGTGCTCTTTTGATGCATATTTAATGTAGCCGTAGATTACATTTGTACTCATTCTGTATTGATAGTAACAGCCAAAACAATGTCTTGAACTCTAAATTATTTTACAAAAAAGGACAAAAATTTTTCTCTGGTTATCTCTGTATCCTTCCTTGGAAAACTAGGACACTTTACAATATCTGATATTTGACTGTCATAATTACCTTTAATAATACAAAGAGCTCAAGTCAAAATTGGAAATACTCTAGTTTAAAAACACAACAAAAGGTAACTACACCCGATACAATATCTGATATTATCTCATCAGATTCTATTGAAAGAGTAATTAACAGACACAGAGAAGAAATAAGTTTTATTTTCACTGATTTTTTTCTGTGATGATCTCTTCCAAGAGAACTCAAAGACCTGCTCAATAGTTTGATTGCCATTTCACGACACCCAGCCCCTTTCAGTCACATATCTCGCCGCTATCTGAGAAAAAGTAAAATATATGGAGCATCTGGAGCCTTAGGAAGATTTTCATGATGATAATCACAAAATGAAAGGGCAATCTAAAAAACTACTTATTTAAAATACAGAAGATAGCTTTTGCTGAACTTAACACCATTTGCTAGTTTTTAAGGTCTGTAATTTCCACTCATGTTACTGCATTCTAATTATTATCCTGCTTAGCTTTTGTTTCTCATGAAGATTAAAGTGGTCTGTTTGATGTGTGCAAAGAAGTGACTACAGAAAATGGTAAATTAATTGGAAGATGTCAGCTTAGGAGAATGTTTTTGACACGAGCGCTGTAAGGCTGTTAACAAACAGACTAACTCATTTGTCTCACCATGAAATGAAAATAAAAATCACAACATTATGATAAAATCTTGACTAGGAAATGCCTGCAAGACTCTTTGAAGCCTCAGGTTCTTTATTTCCCTGGGCTTTGGCACCATGATATATGCAAACCACGTTCTACGTAACTGTGAAGTGAAATAGGTTCTATGCAGAACAGATGGACCAGGGCTAACATGGCGATGTGCACTGGAGATGAGAACAAATTAATACCACAAGGGGAGACTGGAGGAAAATTGGAAAGATTGGGGCTATTTGAACTAATT
>VYZW01012082.1:565-11268 GCA_013401315.1 Balaeniceps rex
AATCCTAATGATAGAGATCCAGAAAACTAATACAGAAGGGAATTTCTGAGCAGCTTAAAAATGTCTTGCATTACCATAGTATCCATTCAAACTCAAATTCTTACACTATCCATATTGTTTCTTCTAAACAAATGGTGCTGAAATCACTGAGGATTATCCTTTTGTTTAGTGTAGAATTTCCCTCCATCCACATATTTTTAAAAATGCATTCAAGATGGGTTTCTAAAAAGGGAGTATTTTTATTGTCTTCTAAAATTAAATTTTCTATCCATGAAAGCATAATATGTGTTGAGTAACAGTATCTGTAAAGGCAATTGTTCCACCTAAAAGTGTGTCTACAGGTGCTTGACTTTTGCTCTACAAACTCTTTCACCACTTCTCTGCCCTGTGGATTGATGCAGGGTTTCATCCAACACGAGACACCCGACTACAGTTTATCCTCCCAGTTTTGAATGTAAATGTGATACTCATAGCAGAAGTAGGGCTCAGCCTCTCTCAGTACATAGCAGGGTCTGGTCCTTCTGCATCATGGGTATGGTGGCTTTCCTCAACACAAACCTATTGCTTATGAACCAACTCCTATAAAAACATAAGAAGTAAATAAGTCATGCCGGTCAATAAATTTCTCAGCTAATAAAGCTGAATCCCATCTAGAGAGGGAAAAGTGGGCAATGATAGTAAGTTTAAGTGCAACTAAATGAAATCAACCAGCACTGCACAAATACCTTGCTGTACAGATAGATTCATAGTGGGTCTATAAATGTCAGAAAGGGTCATTCAGTTCAATCTCCTGTGTGGATAAACAAAAGCACTTTCTTGACTGGATCATTGCTGCATGGAAATGCATACATGACACAAAACATTTAATTCTGATTTAAAAATTGCCAGCAAACAGTAGCTTCTGGCAACTCTTATCTTTTGCAATGCACAGTGCTGGGGCTGTTGCAAGCATGTGCTTTTTTTAGATTAAAACTTGCCGTCTTCCCTCCACGACCCCTGGTATACTTGTCTGTCAGCGTATAATGTCATATTACCAAGTGTGTGCTGACACTGATCAAATCACCTCCTAACTTTCCTCTTTGAGGAGCTGCTGGATTGAGCTTTCTGAGATGACTGCATGGTATAGTGTCTCCCTGGTCTTTAATGTCACTCTATATTCTAGCATGGGGGAAAAAATCCTCCACAAGAAGCAATACCTATTTTTGACATGTTATTTTAGTTCTTAGTTGAGTTGGTACAGTGTTTGCATGCATATATCACTCTTATAACATTAGTTTTTGCTCCTCTATTTTTAACTGCATTATAAATGCATAAAACCTGCACTGCAGTTAAATTAAGGAATCAGAAACCTAAGTGCTCAATTGAAACAGACATTTCCCCAACCTCATGAGAGCAACTATTCAAAATAGTCTGTATGAAGTAAATTCTGTCACTGGTTTTGAAAGCATTTACCCACAAATCCTGACAGTTGCCAATACCGAAGCAAAGCTTCAGCACACATCCTTGAAGCATCATACAAATGTCACCTTTTCAGTATTGCAACAAAATGTATTTATGTGGCAAACAATCTATACATGTCAGGAATGCATCAAATATATGAAATCCCTAAAAAGAAGGCAGCCAATACTTGCAAAAGAATCATATAAAAAAACAACCGGCTCAAGGCACCGCTAAGATTCACTGCAGAACTGTAAGGCACACTAAAGCCAGGCCTTACATGTTAAACTAAAATTCTCTCCTCTCTTTGGAAGAGGGATTGTGCTTTTCTGTCACACAAAGCCCTTCAATAAGTGACAGCCATTACCATAAAGTGACAACGCTGACCCAGGCTGCTTGACTTGCACACTTAGGCCCTGGTCCTAAAAACATAAATGCAGTCAAACAATGCATGCACCTAAGAAAGCCTTTTGATTTCAGGAAGCAAACGCCCTCCTGCAAACAGGCACTCTCTTAATGGCCAGCAAGTTCAAGTCTCCTGTAAAGATTTTTTGTATTTTGTGTAAAGATGCTTTCAGTGAATTTAAAATAGAATAAGTCATTAATCGGAGGAACTCTACAAAGGTAGTAAGAGAATTACCTAGCAAGATACCATCTGAGAAAAATGCTTCACTGTCCTTCTCTTTAAAAAGACTTTCTGATAGATGGAATACAACCTAGCTGAACAAATAAACTGCAATCAGTTTCTGAGTGTGGCTTGTTTTGTTTTTTTTACTATCGTGTTGTCACTTACTATTTAAGTCATACGAAACATGAAAGACTAATGCAAATGATACACTTTCCTCTGCATATATTAAAGAGAAACTTAATTCCCTAATTTCTCAATTATTAGTTAGCAGCTAAAGATCATGGATTTTTTTCCTCTGAAAGGCACCAGAAAACAATAAGTAATCAGTCTCACGTAAGTTACATTACAGCAGTAGTTGGATCTTTGTAAATCACAGATACTGTTAAAAATCTGGTAGAACTGTTTTTGTGTGTCCTATTTGTTTAGTGAAAGCATTTTTGTTTCTGTTTTAATATGGCAGTACCTGTCAGTTACAACACCCACAAGGGACTTTATGACCGACATGAAGTAACGTTTCAAGGTTATAACAGCAAACGTGTTTGAACATGATAAAATCAAATTTGATGGAATACATTCAGGGTGTCTTGTTATGAATTAGTGCATGAGAACATGGCAGAACAGTAAAGGCTGCTTGAAAGCTCCTTACCTCCGCTGCTTTCTAGAGTATAATTCAGTATGGCAACACACTGGGTTCATAAAGATACTGATTTGCTTCAGTCCTGTGCGGGGCACATCAAACAGCATGATAATAAATGAAAGCAGGGACTACACATAAAGAAGTTACTAGAATAAAGCTATTTTTCTGACCTTTAAACATCACGTCTTACATAATGGGTTGATAAGATTTCTTTTCTTTCTCCCCTTTTCATAGGGAGATCTTAATTGACTTCTCTTAATGAAAACTGAAGTGTTCATTTTTATTTATAATTTCCTGTGATTCATCCTTTCCATTGTCAGATTATTAAAAATCTTATGCTTCCTAATCCTGCACAGTGGATGGGAATTCAGTTTACCTAAATGTTTCCTGAAGGAGTAAGAATATGCTTTACATCCTTAAAATTTCTTTGAAACTCTTAGAAAGCAGGAGAATTCAGGAAGGCTAAGTCCATCTTTTAAAACCCCAGATTTTAAATATAGCTGTTCTTTTCCCTCACATACTACTTCTGTATTTCTCTTTATGGCACAATAGTAGAGCAGGTGCAGAATAGCTGCAAAAAAAAATAGAATAGACTTTCACAGACAATTCAGATATGGAGTAAGCTCAATTCACTGACTGAAAGCTCCGTCTCAACAAAACTGTTCTTTTCCTATTGTGCTTAACAGTTTGTTTACTAGCTAGTAAAAATAACGCAGAACAGGTAAAATTCTGGCCCTTTCTGAGTTTATTTGAAAACTCAGCATTTCTTTCTGAAATCTTAATTCAATCTCCAAAAAAGAAACCTACTATCTGAAATTGGCAGTGAAACTAATATAGACAATTTTATTGGGAACAAACAAGCATTTTTAGAAATATGGGAAGGAACAGAAAAAACAGCAGGCTGAAATTACCTGTGCTGAAGAGTCATCAGCAGTAGAAAAAGAGTTTTTTACTGAGAGCTCACATCACGCTGAAGACACCTTGATCATGTCAAAGAAACAAACAGGAAGACCTTGGCCTTCACAGCGAAGGCTCTTTGCTATACACAGCACCTCCCACAATGGGAACGGTGTCCTTGGGTGCTACAGCAACAAAGCCAGGCAGAGCAGGAGAATGAAAACGAGAAGATTCAGCAGCGTAATTCTTGGGGATTACCCAGTGCGACACTACCTGTGCCTATTGCTGCAGAGAGGTCCGTGCGGAGGGATAGAAGCCACAGCGGGGGCTGGAGGGGCTGGCAGTGGGCATGGAAAAATGGAACACAGAAAGAGAAGTTAAGGAGTCCTTCCCTCCACAGAGGTAATTGCCGGTCATGGTAAAAAATGCTTCACAATGAAGCATTGTGAAGAAGAAACAGTCTAAAATAAAGTAAATCACTCTAGATTTAATACGAGACTGGATTAGCAAAGTCTTGTTCAACTATTTGTAAATTGGAAGTGCTGTAGATACTACACTGTATAAATTAGTGGATTAAGTCACTGCGATCTTATCTTTATAACTATAATGATCAGTGACTGAACTACTGATTCAGTCTGCTTGTTTAACCTTTTATTAATTAATGTACTCAATTTATTGAAACTTTTTTGCTTGAAAGCATTCCACTGAGGCTTCCTAATATTCCTCTGGTTTCCTCAGGTATTTCCAATTATGTTTGTTATTCAGACATGAAGAGATGCACCTGACAGGTTCATACCTCTCCCATTAAGTATACTGATGTGTTCTTGTCAATAATTAAGGCTAACCGCATCCCTGTGCTTCTGGATGTAACACGCAAATCATTGCAGAATAGGTTGCACTTTAACTCTTAGGCAAAGGAAGTCAAAGTGGTGATTACTCTGCGGAAAAAATACCTGGTTTCCAGAACCGGGGGCGTGATCATGGGTTAAAGTATACCTTACTAAGTGGCCAAAAGGCGTTTGCTTTGTTTTGTTTGTTAAAGGCAGGTGATCAGCCACCAAGGTCTTACACTAGACTTCCAGCCCACAAAGACAGGGTGGGGTTTTTTCCCAACTATTTTTGAATTCTGGAACCCTGGCTAGTTTAATGCACCATCCATACAGGTGGACCTGAAGACACTTGACACAACAATTTAGGCTAAAAGACATCAAGTGTTTTTGGCTTACTCAAGTGTAAAAAAGCTAACGGAATACAGACCCGTGCCAATTTACAGCAGTCTGTAAGCTTTATCTCTGCTTCTATTAATTCCTTTTGTATGTAAGACAAGTCTCTAAAAGCAAACTGCATATGACACTTTTTACACTCTTATTTAATTAGAACAAACACCCACCCTTAGTAGGTATCAACATGACCTTCACAAGAAGATTAATTTCACACTGGAGATGAAATTTCTTAATATCTTAGAGACATTTTGAAAATATACTTAAAGCAATGGATATGTGAAGGCAAGTGATAAGCTGAATTTCCTTCTTTGGAGGAAGGGGTCTTTACATTCCCCTGCAGGTAGATGAAGTAAATAAAGATGTATAAGCAATAGAGTCTGTGAATTTTAATTTAAAAAAGATAGACTGAATTTAGCACTGCAGCCCATGGGTCTTGTTAAAAACCATGTGAAGACCTAAGCACCATCTTCTGCTATCTCAATGGGCTTTAAAATTGCTCTGATGTAATATTAAACAACCAATAAAATGATTTTTTAACAAGAGCGTATTATAAAAATAACTCCTCAAGCAGAGCTGAGCTTTGAGATACAAGCAGTGCACACCCCTCTTGTACACCTTTGCTGGGAGTCACAGCCCATCAGCGTAATGGCCTGTGCTCATGGGTCTCCAAGAGGAGCCCCAGTGGCCATCTGCCTCCAATTTTGGGGAAGCAGAAGCACTTGCAAAGCTGCCACTGCAGTGCAGGATGCCCAAGAAGGACCCCCTGTGCAATGTGGCAAATCTCCACCCAGCTATGCATAGGTTTAATTTATGGTCAAACATACAAGCTAGCAGCACAGATTAGCAGGGAAACTAGGGCAAGGGAAGAAAATGCCTTGCTGCCTCTCGAGGGAGGAAGGAGCTGGCATAGCCTTTCTCCCCACCCTCAGCACAGATGGGCTTTGCTTGCAGATGCGAAGGATGCCAACTATCTCTCACTGCAGGTGACTCACATGTGGCACTGCCGGCACACCTACCCACACGTCTAGGCCAAAACATCCCACCAAGAGCTGGGGGCAGGAGATCTCATCTCTCTGGGCAGCTGGGGCCATGGGAGGGAGGCTTTAGAGTCTTGCTCCTCTGGTTGGCTTGTTGGTCCCAGGCCAGAGGTGAGCTTCCAGGAGATCAGGAAAGTGAAGACAGTGAGCAGAAGTGAAGGAAAAAAATGCGAAGAGACACACCCTGGAAAAACCCTACACCCTTTCAGCAAAACCAAACTCTCAATGCTTTATCAAACAGTTGTGTTGCTGAAAGGTTATGCCTGTATAAGAGCCTATGCCTTCTTATCCGTCCTGGTACTAAAGTAAGTTTTATTTTACTTACTGTGCTAGGTAAATGCCAAATAAGCAAGTACAAAGATGCTATTCAACGCCATACTAAGCACAGTACACTGTGCTCTTTTCAATAAACCTGAAATTTCTGTGATGAGGTTCAAAGAATTCTTCAGATCACAATGTTCCTAACCCTCACAAAAACTGCACCACGAGAAATATCCCCTCAAGCAGGACTAATGTATAACTACTGAAATGTACATCTTCCCAGTTGTTTTGAGTATTACCTTTCCAGACTTCATTAAAAGTCTAGAATTTAGACATCCATATAATTTTTTGTCTGCAAACAGAACATAGGCTTTTAGAGGCACCGTAGCATTAAATGAAGCATTAAAACAATCTGCTTTGTGTAAATCAGCTTATTAACAAGCCTTGTACCTGAAAACAATTGAAAGATGCCACCCAGTGGCTGAAGGCAGCACGGAGTTAATATAAAAGTGGCGGTAGGATTCAACTACAATGACATCTAGTGGGGTAAGATATCAAACCGGTAGAACAAGTTTCGAAAACTTAACTAAAAAAGGATGTTTTAATAATGTTCCTTTTAAATTTAGCCCAAATACAACTTGATCCACTGTATGATTTAAAATACACCTTGGTAATTCTGTTGTATCTTATTTCTTTTTCATTTAAAAACATGGCATAGCGCATCATCCAGTATTATTAGTAATTCTAATCTATTACTCACAAAAATTATTTTAAAGCAAAAATAATAATAATAAAAATAAAGAAATTATGAATACAATTCTATTACCCCAATGGCTTTTAAATTAGTATTGCTTGTAAAGCTAAATATCATGCAAGCCATTTAAAGGTAACTTAGTTGGTTAATGAATCCTATGGGTTTTAATACAAAAGCATTCTTGTAGAATGCAAGTTATAGGAGGCTTTAGAATCCCTATTAAAAATACTCTGTGGATTGGTATAGTGGATAAATTACATTTCTGCAGAATCATATTATTTTCCTATGCAACACAGCAACATAGCTGGACACTCATAATTTTGTTGTGTTAATAAGAGTGAGTAGTCTCATAAATGAAGTTTGAAACAGCCATTGTACATTGCTTGCAATCGATTATACTAAAGTATGAATTCAGTAACTGGGTGCAGCTTTTCCATATTTCTTCTTGCATTTTCATATTATTTCTTTCATATTATTTCTTCCATTGTATATGGATTCTGGTTTCTGACAAAAGCCTTAAAAGGAAGAGATCAGGCTGAGTTGATGCAATGCAGGTATTGCAGATTCCAAGAATACCATGCTCAGTGAAAGCTCACCAGATGTGAAGGAGGGAAAGGTGAAAAAAATCTTTTAAAAAGCTCCATCAGGAGACAGGAGCTAGATCTTAGTTACTTCATGTGACAAATATCAATTATATTGCATGCCAGTACAAAAAAGACCTGACAAACAGTGATCCTAGAGAAACAAAGAATGGAGGCTTATATTTTGAAAAGTCTTTTAGTCAAGTACCAATATACTCTGAAAAGCATTATTCAGTTAAGATAAGTATTAACTGAAGAAGAAAGTGGTAACTTCTGTGTTTGCTTATAGGCTTTACATGTTTTGTACAAATTATGTACATGTTGTATCAGCTACTATACATCTCTGAATTGAACTTCTGGTTCAACATCAGTAAGAAATTTAGTGTTGGTTCAACACATTACTTGACTGAATTGCTGTACAAATAAAGAAATAAATTGTAATGAGGAAGGCTATATTTTCCTGCTCAGAGATGTGGCATCACGGGCAGCATTTCCCAATGACCCAGTGCTGAAAAAAACCAGACTTTAGCTCTGCAGGTGCAGTGAATCTCATTTTGAAATATGGGAGATGGAAAGAACAGCAGCTGATTTATGAACCAAGTCCTGGAGGAGTCATGCAGTTCCAGCCTTAGGTGTCAAGCTTGTAAAAGCATAGGAGTAAGAACATTGTCTTCTTAAAAAATAATAATAAGATACACAGACTGGAGAATAACAGATAACCAACTGGTCATTGATGTTCACTCTGAAAGAATAATACTCATACATATGCACAGATTTTTTTCTTTTGAATTTAGTCTAGAACAAACTGAATAGATAATAAATGCAGGAAGTACAGAAATAAAAACAAACAATGGAGAAGAAGATCAGAGTAAGAACGAAGGAGTAGCAGGGATGGGGAGAATGAAAAAAAAGGGGGGCAATATAGTTTTTAATAGAAACACAGCATATCCTACAGTTAGGATATATACTGTTTGGCCACCCTAACTACCTGGTATCAAACAATGGCTCCACTATAGTAACAGGTTTTTGTTTAGCTAAACTTTAGCCAGCCTACACACACACAGTTCTATACAGCTAATATTATAGGAATTTTGAACCTGTATTATTCAAATAAATCAATCACTATTGTAGAAAAACAATCCCATAAAAATATGGTCCTTTTGTAAGGGGCTCANTCTGTGGGCCAGTTTTTCAGTGTGGAAGTTGCCCCAATTTGTCAGAGCAACATTTATTAATAAAAGGTCAAGCTATATATAAATAAGACAGTTATCTGAGCATCAGCTATGCCATATGGTTTCCTGACTGTATTGAGAAACACTGTAAAGACAGCAGAAGTAACTGCTCTTTGTACAAAACTATTTATCTTTTTATTTAAAGAAATGTTCACTCCTAAGCAGTATTAAATTAAAGAAATTTTTCTTAGAAGTTAAAGTCGTAGTAGTGTGACAAATTAATGTTGTCACATTTGGGTTTGTCAGCTTGTTTGGGTTTTTAAAATCAAACCAAGGGTGATTTTTTTTTTCCCAAGAACTATAAAGATATTTCTGTATTCCTGAGTCCATCCTCTAATACAGCCCAGAGAGCACACAGGGTAACTTTGAGTTCATTTACTGCAAACTATTCACTAAGAAAAACTCCCACTTTTCTATGAAAAAATAGTTTATAAAAGAATAGTGTTATATAAAAAATAGTTTCTAAAGTTGTTACCTTAAACTGTTAAACTGGGACATTTGGCATCATCAGGACTATTTTTCCAATCCTATTCAGTCCAAATGTTAATTTTACCAGAATGTCATGCATTATTATTCTCGGGGGAAAATGTTCAACTGGCAACATATTTCCAATGTTGTTCTGACTAGCTCCACCCCTGAAGTCCAGTTTGAGAGTCAAAGTACATTAAATGTATTTATCAGATGAAAAAGCTTGATTTAATTTCTGTAGTTGTGAATTTGGAAGTTAAAATACCAAGAAAATTGATATAGTAAGAATCATTTAGCACTACTGATAGTTCTAAACATATTCCAGTACAATAAATTGTAATACCTGTATAATTTTCCTTAGATAAATATTAGGTGCCTCTTAAAATCTTCCACTACTCAGTGTTTTATCCAGCTATTTACAATTCACTACCAGGCAAAGATATTTTTGCCACAAAGTGCAACACCCAGACAATGCACTAGAAAGGGGGGAGCATGTGAGGGGGCAAATATCATAAAAATCTTGGGAAAAGTTTAGCAGAGAGTGGGTGTATTTTTTTCTTACCAAGGCTTAGAATAGGCAGATAAAATCTGGTTGTTAAGCATTTTGACAAAAAGCAAAATTCAATTTGCATGATAACAGAACAAGTTATTCTTTCTGCCTAACATGCAACACCCACCCAAGTCTCTCATATGCAAATTGAGTGTGTATATTACTTCAGTATGAATTAAGAAAAAGCTGACTTTGGTTTTTCTCTATGCAGAAGCTGGAAAGGGTTATGCCCCAATTCCACTGTTTTTTCATTCAGTATTACTGTTTTTTCCTGCAAAAATATTATTCACATTAATCATTCATCTTGTGATTTCTTTGGAAAAAATATCTTGGGTATTGAAAGGAATTGGTAATTATGTTGATGAAATGTTGTTCTAAAAGTAACAGCAGAATAAAAAAACCTTTAAGACACAAAAAATAAATTCTCATAAGCGAGTAACATAGGAAAGAAGCCTGAGGGATCTATCTTCTAATTAGAACTTCAGCTTTTTGAAAGAACAGAACTACATAGTGTCAAATGGTGCTTAAGTTTTTATATGTGGACCAAAAATGAGAAAGAAATTATTTGTACTGAATAGTACCTTTATGAAGATTAGTGCTATTTCACCAGTGTATTAAGAGACAGTGTTACAAATGTTTAGGAATCAGAATAAAAGCATGTGCATTACATTAAAGGAAAGAATTTTGAAAAATCACATTTAACATAGATGTTTTTCAAGATCCACTGAAACATGATTTTTATTGTATGATCATAAGATCTGGAACAGAGATACTAATTGAGTGAAGATTTGAATGTTCAATTTTATGACTAAAATACCAGTGGATGTTTGACAAAATGGTATAGATTTCCATGCAATACAGTAATGTGCCTATGTTGCATGCAATACAGTAATCCATGCAACTGCGACCAGTGAATTCCATTTTTAAAGGAAGAATCGGTATTTTGAATAGCCTTAGTGAAATTTTCTTCTACATTTCCTAAGCTACTGTGCATTATT
>VYZW01012095.1:11507-56153 GCA_013401315.1 Balaeniceps rex
GCGCCGCCTGCAGGCCCGGGCGGGCCGGCTGCGCTGGGCCCCGGCCGCGGCCCCGTCCGCGGGCAGGTGCTGAGGGAGCGACCCGCTCTGAGGGGGCTCCCGCCGCCTCGCCCCTGCACCTGGCAGAAAGGTGTCTTTCTGCCGGCTCCGTGAGTTGAATCGCCTCAGAACCTCCTCCCCGGCGCTGCAGAGGTGCCCCCACCCCAAAACCGTCCCCGCTTGGGGCTTTCCGTGGGGCAGGGGCACGTCCACCCCACAGCCGGGCCCCAGGGCATCACCCGCCTTTCGGTGCAGGGCTCCCGTGTTTTCAAACCGAATTATGCAGGGTGAGACGGCGTTTCCTTGCCTCTTCGTGTCATTACACCAAAACCCCACTGCAGCGTTCGGCAGGGATTTAATCGCAACACGATTTTGATAACCCTGGACTGCTTGCAAAGGCTTGCTGAAGGGGGGGAATTCATCCCACAAAGGTGTGAGTTTAAAACTTAAAAAAAAAAAAAAAAGTGTATTAACACTTTTATACTCATGTAGTTTTTATATATCTATACTCATATATATGTATATACTCATATAGTGTTTTTATACTCACATACTGTTTTTATACTCATAGTTTTTTTATACTCACCTAGTTTTTCATTATAAGGGAGCGTGTGTAGGTTGTTTAGCTTGCATTACATTATTTCTTACTTCAAGTTACTTTTTATGTTTTTTCCACAAGAGTTATTTATATTACATGTTACTTATATGAATGATAATGGTCATGTACTTTGCAACAATGGCATGTATGTGGATCATGTATACTCTGTACTGGCTAGATTATCCCGATTAAACAGCTAAAACTTTTCTGTATAGGCAAGCCGGTGATACTTTGTAAAATCCTGAATTGTTAAGTAATCAGAAAATATAATGAATTCAAAAATCTTGGGAGACGGAGCAGTCGTAATTGCTTATTGCTTCGGCTCATGTGGGGAATGCGGCATCTCGTAGTGAGGCTGCTCAACAGCTTAGAGGAGATGGGGAAAAAAAAATCCCATAACCGGTCAAAAGCGCAGAGCAAATTTCAGCTATGAAGACTGTAATTAAACGAGCTGGAATCGGTCCAGGACCACAAGGTTAACATCCAAGTTCCTGGAACATCTTCCCTGAGATGTTTAATGACTGCTGAGCAGTCGGGACCTGAGTTAGACATCTCACCCAAGACATCATCTTCAGTAAGAGTGCTCTTTGCCACTACAGTTCAATACCAACTGAGAGGAAGAAAGAAAAGTACCGTCTAACAAAACACCAATACTGCTTCCTACACAGCAGTGTCTGCTTTCCAGCGAGGCTCAGCCGAGCCGGGCACAGCAAAAGGTTGCGGTCTCCAGGGCGGGAGAGGGAGGAAAGGCATCCCTGGAGGGGGCATGGGAAGGCAGGAGGTGGACGCAAGAAGTGGCCACTCCAGAGGCCTTGAATTAAATTACAGCTGAAATAGCGCTCTCAAACCGCAAGGAACAAATAAGTGGGGTCACGGCACACAGCAGCGGCATAACCTGGGCCCCGGTGGGGAGCTGCTCCGCTCACACTCGTCTGCCTGAGCTCCTCTCTTGCCCCAAATTGCTCAGCATCAGCAAATGCTCATGGCCAGAAAGTAAAATGTGGCCATCTGGTAGATGAGAGCCAGAGTCGCACTCTGCCTGACAGGAGAGCTAGCTCAAGCCTTTTGCCTGTTCACCATGGGATGAGAGCGCTGTTAAGTGTGCTTAAAAATGGACCCCAGCTGGCAGGCAGGTGTGTGGGAGCAGGTGAGGTGAGACCTCGTATCAGAGCAGCATTTGACCTGTCAAAAAAAAAGAGAATGCAGCTCTGGAGAGATTTTAGTTCATGTCTAGGGCTTTTCTAAAACCCCAAATCGTGTTGTTTGACCAGAAGGACCCCGAAAGGATCAGAAATAGGGTGAGGCTGTTACCAGACGTTGTCAGTAAATGTTTCCACGGTGGCATGGGAAAAAGTGTTGCGGGCAGTCTGGCTGGCAAGACAGGAGCCAACCCCAGCATGGGCAGGAGCGGGGCGGTGGTTATAAATACAGGAGTTGCAGGCAGCCCTGTGGACCCGTCTGATGTGGGGCCAAGAGGCGTGTCGCTGCCAGGGCTGGGTCCCATTACCTCTCCCACATTGGATACAGGCTACGGATTTCTGCAGCTCCAGTCAGGGAATAACCCGAGGGCTGGCACGTGAGGCCGGCTGCGAAGATCCTTGTGCTGCTCGGAGGCTTCCCGAGGGCTTGGGGCGGACCCAGCGCAGCATTGCTGCTCCAGGGCTGCGGAGCTGGGGATGCCGATGGGCATGTCTGCACATATCACGGTCACTCTGCAGCCACCGAGACACTCCTGCCACACCAATCGGTGAGATTCTTTTTCTAACAAGTCTTTTTCTTTCTGCCTGGAAATTTCTTCTGAGTGGAATTTGCTGCTTAAGCCAGCACCAGCGCTGTGATAAATCCCAGCTTCATGCAAAATGTGATCAAGCGGTGTACAGAAACAGGATTCCTGCAAGCTGCCTGATGGGTTGTGCTTAGCATCGTGTCTCACCAGCCCGTCCGCCTGCGGCATCTGTTCCCTAAGCTCCTTGCGCTGTGAGGAACAGAGCGCTCTGCTCGGCAGCCTCCAACGCTCTGCTCGGCTCTAATCCACCCTGCAACAGCATCAAACCAAGGGCCCTTCAGACAAGGAAACGCTTTGCGCTCCTCCAGTCAACTAATCCTGCTTAAAGTCAGGCCGGCTGCCCCAGTGTAAATGCCTGATGTAAATGCACTCAAAATTGTTTGAATTAAATTAATCTCATCCTGTATGGCTGGATTGACTTTAAAGTGGTTCATTTTTCTCGGCAGGGTTTTAGACGGATATGTCTGCAGGTGTGGCCAAACTTCCCGACTTTACAAGTTGCCTACCAAAATATTCAGATGGCCGGGAGCTGCCAGCCAGGTACCACGCGCTGCAGGGAGGCGAGGTGGGGAGCAGCCCTGACGGGAGCTGGGGCCAGGGGGGACATAGCACAGCCCTTGTGCCACCCCTGCAATGTGCCCAGGCACCTTGGCCATCCCTGGCCATCCGAACTGGCCAGCTGTGGGCTTGCTCCAACTGGGACCGTGCTCAGGCACTAGCATGGTGTGATGCCGAGACCCTGTACAGGCATCACTGCCTATGCACATGCAGAAATAATACCTCCTGGCACTTTGTAGAGACACCTTGAGCCAGTTCCAGATGCTGCCCTGCTCCACCACATCTGTGCAATAGAGCAACGTGAACCAGGAGGAGAAATTAAACATTCAAACAAAGCAGCTGGGAAGGGGACAGCGAGAGCAGAAGGTAGCTGGGATAGAGTCGGCGTTACTCAAAGAGTGGTGCAAAACCCGACCGTCCTTTGTCAAATATTTGTTTGGCAGTGTGTCATTGCTGACTGTCTCAATACAACGATATACGGCAGGAATCTGTTTTGTGCTATCAGCTGTGGGCAAATGAATGTAATGGGTTGTTACGGTCACCCAGATACCACCGCACTGGGCAAACACAAATCTTGCAAAAACAGTGATAAAAGGGTACATTTCTGCATTTATCTGCTGACTGGCGTCTGCTTAAAAACGCTTAGTTTCTGTAAGTGAAATGCTGCATTTCTATAGCACTTCATACGGCTGTTGCTCACTATTCGGATGCATGAGACTGAACACATATTTATCAAGCCCCAATTCAGCAAAGAAGCTGCCCAGCTTCGACACCACAGGAAATCTGTTCTACCCCCAGACCAAAGTGTAATTGAAAAGCAACTTCGACAGAAAAGAGCGATGTGAGCTGCATGCTGGGCGTGAGCAGCTTGATGTATTTACCCAGCAGCTAGACAACACATTGATGCTCACAATGAAAGCTAGCCCAATGTGCACAGCCCTGACCTGGGGAAGGAGGAGGAGGAGAGTGAAGGAAAGCAATTTAAGGGAAAGAGACTCTGCTGTCTCCGTGCTAGCCCAGTCCAGCGTTCCTCCTGAGCGCGGTGCCAGTCTGATGGGGTTAAGGGCGAGAGGGCTTCCACTGATGTAAATTGAGCATCACTGGCAAGCAAGCAGAGACTTCAGGACCTGCATCACACAAGTACTTAGATAAAATACAAAAGAAGAGGGCAGTGTTCCCTCAAATTCCTACCCAGCTCTCTGCAACCCTTTTCCCTTTCCCTTCCCTCAGCCATCAAGTAGGTTTTAAATGCTGTTGTGGTTTTTGTCCAAACTGATTTGCAGCAATGTAAGTGATGAACAATGTGCCCTGTATCTGTGGAGCTGCTTTCCCCAACGCACCTGCGCTCAGGAGCAGCCTCACTTCTTTCTCCAGCTGGGTGGGTTTTAGTTCTGCTTTCTGTCTCGGGGAAATCACAGCGCTGTGACACAGGAGCAAAAAGGGGTTTGCACTTATACACGTCCGGTAGGATTTTCTTCTTAACCAAACGGCTGCAAAAAGTTAAATAAAATTCATTGTATTGAAACATATTCAGGCACATGATAGTATCTGTCATGCACACGCACACTCATGGTGTCTAACCCAGCTTCCTATGGGATTTCTACCTGTTTTCTCAATCCTGTTGCATGATCTGTGCTTTTAACCCCAATCCTTACGTCTCTCCAGTGACGTCCCTCGGCCCTGACCTGGGGCAGCCCCTATAAATCTGCCTGCCCACAGAGGCTGCATCCACGACACGGATCTCTGGCCAGGAGGGCACCTGTGATGCTTGCAGCAGCATTGAGGATGCGACCTGCCGCTGAGGGTCTGGGGAGCCCAGCAGAGCCCTAATCCCATCTGGGACACCCATAAACATCCCTCCTCAAGCAGAACAGCTTTACAAATCTTTCACAGTGGCTCTGAGCCAGGTTTTAATCCATATGGCCTGTTAAGAAAGGGTTTGCCTGTGGAGGAGGTGGTACACTGATAGAAGAATTCTTTCTTTTCCTGCACAGCTTTTAATCAGCAGAAGGTTGAAGAAAACAACACCAGTGAGTCAGAAATCTGGTGGGAGAACTCATGGTCCCGAAAGCCCACGAAGGATGCAAACCTACCATTTTTTCCCTAGTGCCAATAGGCTGCTATGTCGAAGGGAGGAGCCCTGGGGACAGAAAAAGGCATGCAGACGGTGGGACCTAGCGCAAGGCGGGCATCGCTTAAACCCTGCTCGGTCAGGGCTGCCTCCTGCAAGGTGCTGTGTGCTTCATGCTGGGTGCTGAGCAGCGGCCTCAGTGCCTGGCGAGATGGGGCTAAATGAGACGCTGTTAGCTCCCTTCCAAGAGCACCACTGCCTGCAAAGATTGTTCTTTCTATAGCAATGAATTTTTTCATTTTTAAATCAGCTGTGATCCTGTTTACAGTAAACTCCAGTATGCTGGAAATGTTTCTATCACAGTTTATTTAGGTTTCACAAGGATTTTTTTCAAATCGCACTTATCAAGAATATATTTTCACAGCAAGTTCTCTGAAACACAATAAAGACCTAGGAACATCTGATGCCCAGACTCTGCCATTCCCTAAGATATTATATGATCTGCTCATTCCCCATGCAGAAATGCTGTCGTTTTTCTAGAATCCATGCCAGAGACTGTCTGATGTATGATAGCCCGTTTTGGAAAGCCTTGAACAAGACCATTTGTTGTCGAGATAATTTTGCAAAAGCAATACCGTTTCATGGGTTGCAGTTAAAATAATTCACAAAATTTACACTGGCGTATGCGCTTCGAGCTTTAAACCCGCTTAGCTAACTTACTTTCATTTTGGCTTGAAACTCAGACCTCGGTGAAATACGTAACACAAGCCAGGTCTGAATTATTTGCTTTAGTCATTTTTGACTGATCTCATTTTCTCACTTTTCATCGATGCAAACAGAGAGGAAAAAAACCCCACATACCTTTCAACAGCTAAAAACAACTGAACCAATAAGTATAAAATCTGATATCAAACATGAAGCATTTCGGCCCAAAAGGAATATGGTTTTGGACTTTTATGAGCAACTGTAGCATATACTGCCTGTTGCTGCTGAAAACAATCTCCGTGCGTTGTCTGGAGGGTTGGAAGCAGCTGATCTTAACTATCTTGCTTTACAACCTGCCCGAGAAGCTAGACGAGCCAGTAAAGCTACAGAATTTGCCCTGTATTATTACAAAACATTTAAACAAAAGCCACAGGACCTGCATGTTTACTGTCCCAAACCTTATATCAGGATTTACAGCTATGATGAGGTATCTGTCATGATATACAGACAGCATAATGTGCTGCCAAACCCACGGTGGTCACACCTGATCCCGACTTCCTTCCCATATTTTCACAGGCAGAAACCCCACAGGGAAGGTCAGGGCAATCTGGAATCGGATCCATAACCCATGGCAGGTTATGTGTGTAAACGGCCTCCTTGCTACATCGCCTGTACGTCCCGAACGTCTGCCCCAGCAGCCTGGACCCCGCGTTATCCCGGGCATCAGGGACGGCTGCGTTCAAGTGCTCCTGCAACAAATTCCCCCTCCAGAAAGGGCCAACCTCCTTCTGTCTTTCAACCAGCTATCGCCCATCACCCTGCTGGTGAAGCGCTGGATGCCAAAAGTTTTCCTTCCAAAGGGAAAAAAAACCAAAACACTGGGCCAAGCCATGCCAGGAAAAAGGGAAAAGGTCTGGATTCAGCCTTTCTTGCTCTGCTCAGGGCTCCTGGCTTGGAGAATCCTGGGGATGCACGTACACGCTGGGCACCCTTCCGGACGGGTGAGAGCTAGAGCAAGGATGTGGTGGCCGGTCTTCATGTGGCCTTGTTCTTTCTCAAATAAGGGACAGGGGACCGAGGGCAGCGAGCACAGTGCCCCGACACGGACCCAACCAAGGTGTCCAGGTGCCCGTGTGGGAACAGCCCTGGACTTCAGCTGCTGCGTAGCATCCCAGTAGAGGAAATGTGAAGTCGCTGTGACTTATTCTTGGGTTTGGCTGTCTATGGGTTATCCTGTAAACCGCTTGTAAACCATATTTGCTTTCAGTAGGTCCTGAGCATCCTTTGGGATCGCTGGAGCCTCTCAGCAGGGAGCAGATGCTGGGGGAGTGACTCTCCTGCAAATGTCCTGCTGTTTTGCAGACACCTCTAAAGCACTGAGCAAACCTAACCTTTGACTGTATTTCCAGCACAACACCTGCTTCCCAGTAAAATCCTGGATTAAGTGTGAAACTTTTTCCTTTTCCCATTCTGCACTCCTCTTTCCAGCTGGTTGCATTATTTAGATATGTTAGAGCGATAAGGGCATTTGCTGTAAGTGCTGGAAAATCCTGGATTTATGATCATCATGCACCACTTTAAGGGTCCACTGTCAACTTTAGAAAAATATCTGCTATAAACAGTTTTACTTACTTACATTACTAATAATAGCATACAGTATTAAAAGGGAAAGGATTTTAAAAATCCAATTTACTTGTCCTTCAGCTTGGCCGGTGAAAAAATCAGTGAAATGGGTCTCACTTTTGTTTAGAGTAATTTTCACTTACCTGTTCCCTCATGTTAATGCGCTTGCTTTACAGGCAGGAGGGGACGTCTTTACCTGCTTAGAAAAAAACCCTGTGCACCCTGGAAATTGGAAAAAAAAAAAACAAACTACTCCAAAAACAGGGAGAGAGAAATAAGAAGGCATGAAAACTTGTCTATTGATTTTTTTTAGAAATACATGTTTTACAGAAATGAAACAGTTGCTGAATTTAACCAAAGGTCATTCTTCATCAACAAAATAATAATCATGTAAGAGTGTAATGGTTGAATCGAATTCAGTTTATGTTAGCAGAAGATTACCAGTAGGGAGCAGCCTTTGATGAAATTAAGGGTGTTATTTTTCTTTTTAAAGGTAGGATTTTAAACCCCTAACCGTTAGAAGTAACTTATAGAAAATTTGGGTCTTAGACAAAGTTTGTATAAGCCAAACCAAAAGATAAAAATAGGAAGTTTGTAGCCTTCAGAACCATTGACTCTAACCCCAAGGGCTCCTTTGTTCCTGGGTTATATGTTTGTTTGGGACTAGAGAGGGAGAAACCAAGGGAAGGTGATTTGAAATAGATTTATGCATTTTGGTACCTTTATTTTCCATATGGCTCAGAGCAGAAAGCATTTTGGTGAATGTCATCTCCCACCAGCCTCCTTCCACCCGCCCGCCGCTCCACCAGCAGACCTGTCCCCATCCTGTCCCCGCTCAGCACCTGAACTTTGCCGGTGTGCGGAGGTGCGAACCAGCCACCCAGGTGGGACTCTGCAGTCGGCAGTGCCACGGCCCAGCCCGGATGACTTTTACCACGGGTGTCCCACCCAGGTAGTGCCAGTTTAATGCATCACCTCACCAAGCGCAGACCTGGGAGCGCACCACCCTGAACCTGCTGATTTTGGGGAGCTACGCACGTGCCGAGGGCCTTGCTGGGGTGGAGTGGGATGAGCAGTGGGGGACCAGGGGTAACAGCTCCCCCCAGGGTCTCCGAGCCATGCTGAAGCCCACAGTCCCTTCAGCCCATTTAATTCCCAACATCAGTCACCCTGGGGTGCGACCCCCGGCGACGGAGGCAGGCTTCCCTGGAGGCACCCAACGTTAGGATGGCAACGGCTGGTTGTTCCAAACCCTTTCTGTCGCATTCAGCCAGAAGTTGCTTTCCCTCATCATTTCTTTCCATTAGATGTTTGCTCGGAAACCTGGCCACCGGCAGCCGGTTCCTTTCGGAGGTGCCTGTTTGGAGCCTCGGCACATTCACAGATACACGGTTGTGTTGCTACAGTCGGCTGATGGCACGGAGACCACCCCTGGCAGCGCGCTGGCTCGCGGGGTACGACGCAAGACCTTATTGCTAAATGCCTGTCATGATAATTTGGTACTTTATTTTTTCCCCCGTATCCTGGCTGAAATAAATTGGAAAGATGCTATCTGAGGCTTCCTCCATGCTTCTCCTGGAGCTTCTAGCTAAAATTCAGCATTAGCAAAATGTGCCTCTGGAATAAGGCCTCATAAAATATTGTTAGGATTGCTAGGCAACCCGGAGGCACGTTGGGAGCTGAAAGGAGCCTAAGTGGGCGTAGCGAGCTTGCACTGGAGTCTCGGATGAAAAGAGAGGGTATTCTTTGTGTCTCCGTGCCAGCAACACTTTGCTTTTGATTTTCTTTTGGAAAGAGGTTGAGATACACCGCTTCCATGCACACAAAGGTACATAACTGCGTAATTGTTGGTGCGGTGGCCTCTAACCTCAGATTAATCAGCTGGATGAGAAATGCACATATCCAGGGCTTTTCAATAGCAATAAAAGTAAAATGAAGTTTTTTATGGTCATGAAAATACCCATATTCCAGCTGCTTGCATCTTCCAAGGGCTCTTTTTGCGAGAAAGAGGGGCCACGTTCAATAATAACTTGTTTTATGTGGCCACCAAGGCATTGCCTCAACGCCTTCTGCACGCTGCAGCGGTACTTAATGCAAACCGACTCTGGAAGGAAAGGAAACAAATAAAAAGCATACAATTTATTGGCAGCACCTAACACGAGTAATCACCTATTTGCAGATACATACACAAGAATAAAAAGAAAATTGAACTGGGCTTGCAAGAACAAGGGGAGGAATCGCTGTACGTGTAAACAGGGGAGGTTTAGTGCTGATTTTGTTAGCTAAGATGCTAAAGTGAGTTTCTGGTTTACCCCTTCCTGCCTCCATTTCAGGAGCAGGAGATGCTGCCCTTTCACGAGGGCGCATGAATCCGCATCTCATCCCTCCAGGAACACCTTGGCTTGCCTGGGCAAGCCTCCTGCTCTGCTTCCACCCCAGTGCAAGCCTCCGGCAGGCAGCCCCATGCTGTACGCTTTCCTTAGCGGAAAACCTGAAAAAATACCCACGCTTTGGCAGCAAGCACAGCACCCACGTGCTGAAGCTGCCCTTCAGACTCCAGCTTTTGCTCTGGCCATCCGGCATTTCTAAAGGCAAATTCCGGCGGCAGGTCCCGTGCGGGGTGGAGGTGCCTCCATTGAGAAAAGCCGTCTGTGCCAGAGGCCGGCCTTCCAGCCAAGCTGAGTGTGCAATTTGTTTTCCAGTGCTTGATTTAGCATATAATTTTCTGTTCAAACAGCTCGTGGCCAAGCTAACGCATCCATCTGCACAGAGCCTGTCCGGCTCCTCCGCGTGAAGGGCTGCTCTCACCAAATCCTTTCCAGAGGTCATGAATGGCTCCCCCCCAATCTCCAGCACTCTTGGGTGTCTTAAATCCCTTATTCGGACACCAGCAAAGCCCACCCTGCTTTCCTCCTGTACCGATTTGTCAATCAAAGCATTTCCCAAGTGTCCAATCATAGAATCATAGAATGCTTTGGGTTGGAAGGGACCTTTAGAGGTCGCTCCTAGATATTCCCATAAGATACAGAAAGGGACTGTAATAAGCTAGATGTGCATTTCCCAAGAGCACTGATGAATATTAGCATGAGGCTGTTGTTGGGATCAGGCATCCCGCACGACCTTTCTCCTGGAAGATGCTTTTGAGCCTGATCTTGAAAAACAGAGAACTGATAGGAATGATCTTGAAAAACAGAGAACTGATAGGAACAAACCTCGGATTTCCGCAGTATTACAAGGTTTCCTAGGTGACTACGTGTGGTATGTATATGATGTAACTACAACTTTTATTTCTCATGTCTCTTTCTAGCTACGTTTAGGTCAGGAAAGTTGCCTGAGAGGGATTTATCCATTCCTGGCAGTGAACTGGCTGTGCTATTTTTCTGCTCAGTTAGCATCGCAGGTCTCATGGTACATATTTCGATACCAAATGGCCTTGGCCAAAGCACTTGACATTGCTACGCTGTTCCTCTGCCCCTCCTGCCAAAGGATGCTGGTGGGCCATGAGGAATGCAGGGGGTTTCTCCTGATTTAGGGCTCCCCAGCTTCTGCGACCTCCATCTCCTTCCCCAATTTCACAGGTTCAATTTTGGAGGCACGTGAAATTGGGCCAAACCTGGGCTTTCTCTTAGTTTTTCTCAGCAAAGCTCCCTCTTCAGACTGTGCCAGAGATGAGCTGGTCCTCAGCATTATTTTAGTGGTTATTTTAATAAAAAATGTGGCAGCTGGAAGGGTAAGAGGGATGGGAGCCAGGCGCCTTAAGAAATGATAATTGCAGACTTGGAGCAGTGCTAAGAGTTAACAAAGGGACATTTAATCCAATTGTCAGCTTCTATTTTAGGATCCTTTTAACTTTCCAAATCAAAAAAAAAAAAAGGAAGAGGGGAGGGGAAAAAAAGAATCTCCATCACAGCGCAATTTCTTAAGCTTGTTCTCAGCCCAAAGGTGAATTTTTGTGCGTGTGAAGAGTTTGAAGAAAATCCATTCAGCTGTTTCAGAGGTTTCAGAGCATGAAGGCAACATCTGGTTTAAAAATCAAAAATAAAAGAAATTCCCTTTGCTCATCAGAGTCAAAATGGGTTTTGGTTTCACGCCCCTGATTTAGTATATCTTGAGCTGTCCCCTGGAGAAAGCTGGCCATTTCTGCGTTGATTTGGAGGGGATGAAATTGTGCTGCAAACCCCCCAAAATTAGGGATGCCCAGACAGGAGGGCAGGTGGGACTCACACCCCAAGCTCCTCCACTCCCATCCAGTCCAACACAACATGGGCCATGGTCCCTAAATTGCCAATTTAATTCATTGCACTAAGGTTTTTCGCAGCCTGCTGCGTCAGTTGGGTTTTGTTTTTTTTTTTTTGGCTTCTGGTTTGATTTTTGCAATGCCGTTTGCTGTGCGCAGCGCTGCGCTATAGATGGCAGTGCAGGATGGAAATTGCGGGGCCCTTCGCTCTTTAATAACAGCCCTGGGCTGCGATGGCTCCTGCAGCTTGTCCCGGCGGAGGAGGCCAACCTCAGATCACGACTTTCTGCACATCTGCCCGCAAATCTCACTCAGATTTTCACCTGGTTATAAATAACGACACAAACGTGATGCCCAGAAGTTACAGTGGGCAAAAGCGACAGGGAAGCTCTCTGCAAATTAACTGCTGCTTCTAAGAAAACACACAAATGCTCTAAATCCACCGGCAAATTTGGCCATGATGTTGCAACACAGGAATGTTTTGCATTTCAAAGGGAGCAGGCAGCTGATTTCTCTGCACATTTCTCAGTGCAAGATCACATCTATGAAATGATTCTGCTCACGCTGGAGTTCTGCTGCTGTAAATGAAAGCATGCACCTTCTCAGCATCCCATCGGTATTTATAAGGACATCAAAATCTACCCAAATGTAACCATTTGCAGTAAATTTTGCCCATTTTGTTCCTCCTTTGTACAGTTTCCTGGCGTTCTGGGACTAGAAGTAAGAAAAGAAGCAAAATCCAGCTCAGTTCTGCAATAGGAGATGCAATGCTGGCAGGAATAGGGATGCTACCAAAGAGATCATGATGGGAAGTGAAGAATATAAACAATTACAGAAAGATGCTTTTGAAAAATCCCTCCAGGTACCCAGCTGCATCTGTTGATGCTTAAACACCTTCAGAAAGCTGGCCACCAGCCCACTGCTCAAGGTGTTAGGAAAAAAAAGGAAATCAGTGTAAAAGGTGTAAGAAAGACAAAATCCTCTTGTCATTGGCAAGATGAAAGGAAACCCCCAACTTTTTAAATTTTTAGGGTAGAGAAAACTGCGAGCAATAAGTGCCATGACAGTTGTCCTTCTCTTCTTTCGGAAAATGGAGCTGGATCGGGATTAGGTACCTGCAGACTTTTCTGTTTCACCTTCAATGAATGGTCCGATGAAGAGCTCTCCTCCACCTGCACTGTCCCGGGGCTGGCTGGATGAACCGGCGTGGTCCTCTCTGACAAGGAGATATGCAGCACTTTTTTCTCTTACAGGATTTTAATGTGATCTTAGACATCAAGAGGATTCAAATGACAAGAACGAATGGCAGTAGCCAACCTCATGGCTTGATATTCTGATGAAATGATGCCCTGGCACATCCATTACACTGTTCTGCTGTCAAGAGAACTCACAACTCTGGAAGATGAGTGTGTTTTTCTTTTACAGTGTTAAAAAAAAAAAAGCGGGGGGGGGGGGGAAGCATCTGTCCTCAAGCCTAACTACTACATAAATGTAATTTTGGAGATAAGACGCAGACAGATACATAGGATCCATGGCTCAGCTCCAAACAGGGAGGGCACAACTGCGCCTGGCTCCATCTGAAGGCACGTGCGTGGGGTGAAGCCCACCCTGCGTGCAAGCACAGACCTGGGACTTTGCAGAGCACAGCAGGCGAGACAGGCCGAAAGACTGAAGGAAGATTCATTTCTTGCCAGCGGCATATGTAGACTTCTTGTGCCAATCCCTGTACGTTCACCTTGGAGAAGCAGATGCGGATGCGAGCGAGAGGGAGCGAGGTGTAGGTCTGAGCGTGCACAGAAGCACCACGGTGAGGATACTTGCTAGGCACGGGGCTGGGGAGATGCGGGGATGCAGATGCTGATGTTGCCCCGGCAACACTCACTTTTGCAAGGTGCCCCTTTGTCTCTCCTGGTTTTTAAGTATGGTGTCTCGCTCTAAAATGCAGATTCTCCAAGCTGTAAATAAGACTTATTATATCCTAATGCTCTGTCCATGTATTTTTCAGAGCTTGTTACCAGCAGCACTGCTTGTGGCTAGGTAACGCAGGAAATTGAGAGCAGCTCCCCAGCTGTGGCTTGCACAGGGTGGGAGAGGAGGGCTCTGGGGAGAAGCACAGGTAAGACGTGGTGCCGGGGGTGGCGGGTGCAGGACACCCTGAGCTGCATCACCCACCCTGCTGAGCAAACGCACTGTCTGAGAGCTGGATTTAGGGTAAGGATGAGCCTTTACAAAAATCCTTGAGTTTATCCTCCATAAAGTCCTTATTCCAACTTTCAGAGCCCTGATAAAGTCGCGTGCCGTGTTGCCGCTATTGCTCTGCGCCTAACTGCAAGGCTTCGTACCGAGAGCTGCGCTTTCCATGGGTTACATTTGTGCGCAACAACCAGCATTTGCCCCCTCCAGACTGCTTTGAAACTCCAGGGTTGAGGTCTCGCAGGAAGCACTGGGGACAGTCAGTGTTTTCCCACCCTGTCTCATTTCCCAGGACGTAGCACCATGGTTCGCACTAATTACGAGATGCTGATCCCATTATTATGGAGCAAAATTACCAAGTGCTGGAAAGAGGACAACAAAAACTGGCGGAGTGATAAACTTGAAATGAGGTGGAAGTAATATCTGCTGCGTACAGGACGCCCAGATTTGCTAATTGGACGTTGCTGAGGTCATTAAGGGGGGTGAGGAAAGGAAGACGTTGCGAGTGGGATGACATTACCCTTCCTGCGAAGGGGCAGGCAGGAGATATTTGGGATAAATAAGTCTCTCTGCACCTCCCAGTCAGAAATCGGGATTTGAATGCCGTGAGAGAGGAATCACAGCAAGCAAGAGACCTCTGCTCCGAGCGTGGAGGTGGCACAGGAGGAAGCAGGGAAGAAGCAAGCGCGGTGGATGGAGACTGTTTGCATTTGAAGGAGCGGGGAAGGAGGAACGCAGAGCAAAGGCACGAGCTGTGCTGCCTCGTGTAAAGCCCCGAAATGTCCTCTTCACCCCAGCCCAGGCGGCTGCCATGGTCCCCATGAGTCCACCAGCCCTTGCAGGCAACGTGACCTGCCCCGAGCCTGGGGCAGAGCAGGCAGCAGCCAACTCATTTTTGCTGTTACGTAGCATTTGGTCGCCCTATTTTGCTGCCTTCCCTTTGATGCAACAAGCCTGTGGGGAATAAAGCTCAGTGGGAGATTGCTTACGTGGTTTCTAACCCATTAGTTTCTTTTATTTGCTGTTGCCTCAATTAAAAAAAAAAAAGAAAAAAAAAAAAGGAAGAAAATCAAGGAGAAGTAGTTCAAGGTGTGAAGAATTCACATGGCAGGAAAATATATAAAATGTTATTGGCTCTGTCCCCCTTGGCTCCAACCTCAATCACCTCACCATGCTGTGCATTTATCCTTCCATTATTACATATAATGACAGGGAAATTTTAGCTAGTCCTATGCAGAAAGCCAGCCCGCTCCTCTCCCCTCCCCAGCGAGAACCAGCCTGGCTTGAGCTCACATCGCTTGGCATCTGATTTCAGCCTAGCAGGGTGTTTCAATACCAATAAACATCTTGTTTTCATGTGAAGAACTGTTTCAGCTACATTCTTTCCCATCTTTTGTGAGCATCCAAGGCTCCGTGTAAAACTTTTTATTGATCACATAAATAGCAGCTCTGCTTCCCTACAGGCCCCGACTTCACAAAGTGTTTTGATATCTGGAGAATGAAAGGTTCAATAGAAAACTAATTCCCTTGGCTTCCTGGGCCTGTGAACCCAGGGCTGCTGGTTTCTCCTCTCTTTGGCAGAGCGTGGTCCGGGGAGGGGAGCGGGGGAGCAGGGAGATGCATTTTTGTCTTGTCCCGGCTGTGTTTAAGGCGGTTTATACCCGGGCGCACAGCTAGTCTGCAACAAAGACAGAAGCAAAGCCACTGCGCGAAGAGCTGAGAGGCGATCATTAAAAATTTAATTGGTCTGAAAGCTCCCTGAAATACTAAGGAGAGACCGAAACCACACATCTTTGAGCAGGAAACCTCTGAAGCTGAAAAGCACGGGTGGCTTAGCTGCTTGCGGACACCGGTATTGGTGTGGTGGGCAGTCATTTGCACCGCCGTTGCGCTAAGAAATTCTCTGGGGATGGGATGCCCTGGCCCCACCGACGAGAAGCAGCTCCCTTCATCCCTGGAGAAGCTGCCCCAAGCCACCACATCTCACGAGCACGGTCCAAGACCTCTCCCTGCAGCTGCGTTTCTCCAAGGCACTGCTGAGATGACGAAGGACCGCCGTGAAATCCCTGGCCTGAAACCCAGACGAGATCCTTCCTGTCCGTGTCCTGGCTGTCAGACCTGTTGCACCGTCACCTTTTGTGCAAAGGAGCGAGAGCAAACACAAAACCTCTTCAACTGCAGCCATGCAGAGCTCACGGGGAAGATTAATGGGAGCTACCGGGGAGCCTCATCAGTCCTCGTTCAGGAATCAGAAATCCCAATCGAAACCTGCCGTGACTCATAGCTGTGTGCTGGCACAAATTCGACCTCGTTTGGATAACGAAGGGCAGATCCTGTGCTGAGCTGTGTTCTAAAGCCTTTGTGACTGTGTGTTTACCACAGCAGGCTAAAAGGGTGCTAGCAACTTTGCTGACCTTGCTGCTTGCAGATGACATTGCGTGACAGCCCTGGAGCTGACAGGGCCGTGGCGGTGGCTTTTGGAAGAGACGTGATGGCAGAGGCAATGCCTGAACCCCTCTGCGGCTGGAGGGTCCCAGCCCAGCCTGCCAATGCCCCAAATCAGCCCAGCCCTTGGGCAAAATAAAGCTGCCTTCCTCGGTCCGAAGGTCCAGCCGGTGGTGGCAGCAATGGAGGGGCACAAGTGGAGCGATGGAGAGTTCCCCGTGAGATGGGTGGGAGAAAGCATCCTTCGCAGGTATAAAGTCTCCCCTTGTCTAAAATGCTACGCTCTCGATTAGCGACAGCGATACGAATAGCAGTGATTACTTGAGACCCACGCGCCTTGGGAGAAGGGGAGATTTGAGGTATCTGTGTTCAGCTCTTGGGGCCAAAGAACGGACTTGTCTCTATCTCTCGAGGTCCCACCAGGTCCTATTAAACTGTCCTTGTCCATGGAGAAAAAGGTACAGAAGAATTCACAGGCTGGAATTTGGTGGCCGAGCCAAAATCCAACACGTATTTCACCTCAAGTACCTGACCCTGAGTAAAAACCGCTTTTTAAAGCCTCACCTCCAGGAGGTGATGATGGTGGGTTATGTTTTTGTTTTGTTTTGTTTTGCATTAGTAATTTTTGAGATTTTCAATAGTTTTTCTTCCGAGGAACATCCACTCGCAAACATAAAGGCGAAACCAGTTCCCACACCAAAGTTTTCCCTGCTCTGCTTCTCATGCAACTTTATTTGTAGGTTGGTGATAATGAGAATTCCACTGCTATTGATTTTTTTAAAAACACATATAACTTTGAAACACTGTAGATATTGCATGGACTTTGGAACAAGATAAGGAGAAGAGGTAATCACATTCGCAGCCTCTGCAGTCCTTTAATTAATCTGGACAGGAAACTCCAGCTGCAGTCCTGCAACAGACTGACTGCCTCTCCCGAATATTCTCATTTTCTACAGCAAGGTACAGATACTCGAGGTAAATCAGCGCCCCGCAGGGATCGAACTCCTGACACAATATTTTTATAACAGACAGGAGAATTGACGTGGCCCTGCTTCTTTGAGACCGACTGCTGCGCAGCTCTGTGGAATGGGCTGGAAAACAGAGAAATATTGGCTTAACTTCTGCTAAAATAGCGAACGGTCTCCCGTTCTCGGTACAACCTTAAGATGGAGCAATCCAGTTAAGCTGTAAGAACGTACCGCAGGGGGAGAATAATAGAAGTGAGAAAATGAGAGGGTTACGGTCCAGCTTCCCAGTGACCTGATTTAGGGCAAAATCTTTTATTCTGGAAGAGCTCATCCCTGCGCGCTGGTCCTGGGGTTTGCACAAGACACCGGGGCCCCAAATCCCCCCGTCGTCTCCTGGGGATGGTGCAGGGAGGACGAGGGGGTCAAGCCAAGCCAGTGCCCTGAGCTGCGGTCTGCAGAGCCCGCTGCTGCTTTCCTCCTCACCCTTAGCTCCAGGGAAATCAATGGGATTAAATGAGCACAAATGAGACAGGAGCTGGCTCCTTCGCTGCTGTGGTAAGTCAGCGTGGAAGCTGGCCTCGATACATCTATCTAAAGCTCCGTATTGAATCTCAGCTGACAGCTCCAATAATGATAATAGATATGGCCAAAGCTGCTTCGTATTTTCTTTGGAGGAGGCCAGGTTCCTCCTCCCCGCTCTCAGACAGGCTAACCGCGCTGCCAGCTCTCATCTTTCAGGCATTTTGAGGGTTCGATAAACAAACCGTGCTCCTCACGCTGCCAAAGCCCAAAGGGATGACAAAGGATGACCTGGCTACTCTGCACAGTTAACCCAAACCTTTACCGGGGTTTCTGCAGGAATCCCTCTGGGTTCAGAGCCCTGATAGCACCCAGGTGCATCCCAGGCTTCACCTTTAATTTCATCTGAAACTTCCCTGGCTTGGCGTAACAAAAGAAACGGTACCGCTGGGATGCCACAAACGCATCCCACGAACCTCTTCTCCAGGAGAAGGTTGCTGCTGCAGATCCAGCCAGCTCCCAGCCCACAGGGCCGAGCACAGAAGTGCCAAGGACACGGTGTAGGTACGAGGACGCGGTGTGGACGTGGCTATGTCTGAACATGCAAAGCCAGGCTAAGCTAACCCAAAGCTTAGTAACATAAAGTCAAGCCACATCAACGTGAAAGGCCTCTAGAAAAAAAAAAATCATGCAGGAAAGTTGAAGTATCTGGACTTCATTATGGCATTATCCACGCACACATGCTGAAAATCACTTCCGACACTTCACCCCTGCAGCCAGCCACGCCAAGTTAACCGTGCCCGAGCACCGCAGCCCCGGCGGTGGGGTTTAGCAAGGCTCAGGTTTTACCCCGTCTCGCAGCCCCTGCTGAGCTCGGCTCCGCCGAGGATGTGTCACCAAACACGCTGGGTCAGGTAGCAATAGAATAGCTGAGGGATGTTTATAAAATCAGGGGAGATGAACCCTAAAGGAGAGGGCATCCCATGTGTTTGGGGAGCTAAGTCAGCAGGGAATAAATTGGGCTGCCTGCGACAAGTGATGCTTCAGGGAGGCATAAAGCAGGGGAACGGCCGGGGCACGCGTGGCCGTCCCTGCGCGGGGTCTCCGGCACGTTCTGTCTTCCCTGTGTTTGTGCTGGTGACTGCGAGCTCTCCAGAGCATCATCAGGTTTTATGGCGTGTACGCATTATTAGTGCTTCACAAGTAAATAATGTCATATTTCACTGTTTATTGCTGAAAATGCACAGTAAAAGGCTAAAGCCTGAAAAGTGCAGAAAATAATTTATGTGGGAGGAATGAATTTCCCATCATGTCAAATGGCTGCCAGAATTTATCACGGTGCCCTTCAATTTGGGTCTCTGTCCAACATTTTAAAGGTCTGTCTTTGTCATACACACAGGCTGGGGGAAGCTGAAGGTTATTGGGAAGAGTGGGAATTGCTGCTGGTGCTGGAGTGAGAGAGACGAAGGCGTATGGTGGGGGCTCCAAAGGGCCCTTCCCTCAGTTAACACAGAAAATTAACGGCACGGTGGCCACCGGGAACCATCCTGGTGAAGGGATGAAATGGCAGGAGGTTCAGCATCAGCTCTGAGAGGTGCTGAACTTCACGTTATTTCTGTAATTCTTCTTGAAATGCATAAATCAGCACGGAGGTGGACGAGAGCCCCCGGCTGAACTGTTTGTAATGATCAATATCTGTTAATTAGGGTCTGATTCTCGCTATTCAGTCAGGTACTCAGCACCAGTAACTCAGATCACGGATGTAAGGATTTCTCCGGTGTATAAGGATTAAAGGATGAGGCCGGGAAACTTCAGAAAAAGGTTCTGAAACCGCTTTCCCTACCACTGCTTTTTCCTTGAGAACCCGCTGCCCTGCTGGGCAGGAGCGACAACCTAAGGCATTAATTGTATTTTAAAGCTGCTATTTCTGTCCTTGCCATTTATATGTGTCTTGTCAGATTTGCACCTGAATTCACCTCTGAGGCATCGGTACCAGCCAGCTTGGAACCGCAGCCAGAGGTGGCGAAGGCACTGCAGCTCTCCGGTGAGAGCACGCCGAGCCATTTTCCAAAATACGCTTCTCTCTAAATTAAAAGAGCAGCAGGAGCAGCCTACAAAGCTGGGGGCAGTGCAAGCATCCTTGTGGCGGACATAAGCTCTCTGCTCCTCAAAGTACCCCAAAGATTTGGGGCTCTGAGGCTGGAGACGACCTCACCGGCCAAGCCAAGCATTTCTACATGCAGCCAAGGTGCCTCCTGCCAGGGAGGGGGGGCTGGTGTTGATAGGTCAAAAGCAAGAGGGGCACAGAATTGCATAAAACCACAGAAGGCTCAAACAAAAGCCCTCTGGTTCGGAGAAACCAGATATCTGGTTTCCTGGGACTGGTGGAAATTTTTCCACCAGTAGGACCCGTCCTCTCCCACACCTCCGTTAGGGATTTCCAGGCTCAGCGATTTGAAATATCATCACATAGACTAGCAACTGGTTAAACATTCAACAAGGTAAACTGGACGGGCAAATTGAAAAGTGAGAGATGTTTTTACACGCAGACCTGAGATCAGAACTTGTGACATCCCGAAGAACTTACTCGCACGAGCTCCTGAGTTCAGATAAGCCAATTCCAGGGACTCTTTGACCCGAGGGTCCATGCTACTGGGTACTTAAAACTCATTTGACCTCTCAGACTCATTTCCAACCTGCAATAGAGATGACGCAACTTTTTTTTTTTTTACAGCATAACGATCTTACCACAAACGCATACTGAAAAGGACTTATCGCAGAGCGATTCAAACAACAGCCTGTACAGCTGGGTTGACCTAAATGCCCACGTGTTTTGCTCACATAAGATAATTTTAGGGACTGGTTCTCAAAATAATCCCTTTTACTTTTAACAACAACAAAAAAAAGGTCTGACTTAAAGCTGAAACTTTAGACCCTGACGAAATGCTATTTAGAAAACAGAAGAGAAAAAGAATATATCAAGATGCAGTGACATGTGATAGGAAAATAACCTCGAGATAATCCTTTTCTAGCATTGCAGGCAGCTGGGAGCAGATCAGGCAGCTGACCAGAGGGAGCGGGTATGAGGGTGAAATGCACTGAAAAAACCAACCGTCTTTGTTATCGTGTACAGCCCTTTCCATGAACCTCCATGCACGACAGCCCTGACACTGTCTGCTTTTGCACATCATCATGAGAGGTGGCCTCGTCTGTCCCGGCCCACCAAAGAACAGTGAAAAAAGCAAACCAGCCCCGGTCAGATGATGGAAAGGCAAGTGATCTGTGGTCTGAAAGCTCACTGAGAAAGGATTCTCGTTTATTTTCTTACAAATACTTAAGTCTCACAAGCCTTACTAACTAGCATAACTACAACCGCAGCGGAGCTGAACCTGCTGAGATACAGTTAGAGCAGGTCACCCTGCGGAAAGCTGCAGCGGTGGCAGGGACGATGACTGAAGACATTACGTTATTCCTGCTTTAGGCACAATCTCAGGCAGTGCTTTGCATAACAAAATCCTTACGCTCCGGATGAACAATTTGATTTGTCACCCTTTAAAAGAGCCGTCGCTCTGAATGAGTCAAGCGCGCTGACTTCACCAGGCTGTGAGGTACCAATGCAGAAGTCTGCTGGGGCAATGACGTGCGCGGACGCTTCTTGGAATGACTTTGCCAAAATTATGGCGTAACAAAGCAGCACTCGCACGCAGCTGCCCCATCAAGGTATCCTCCCTGTAGTATCCAGGGAAGAACATGATCTTACGCCTTGCGTTGGAAATACATCTCTTCCAGTTTGCATTTGTCCAGGATTGTTGTTGCTGCTCCCTCGTGGCATGTAACCCCGTATTTCATTGCATCGCAAGTTAAGTCGTCACGTGCAGAGCTAGCAGGATGCTTTACTTTTTCTTAACTCATTTTATAAGGTTAAAGTGAGAGAAACTCAAACATACATTTGCGTTGGATTAGGCAGAAGAACACAGTGCACGGAGTTAATTAGCTACCCAGGTACCATATAGCTTTTGTAGCTGTCGTTTCTTAGAATGAAAAGAAATATAATGATATATTGTAAAGATTATGAAGGAAGATTGGTATGTATCAGGGATATTACTTTAACTGAAAAAACATCAGAAAAATGTCCTAGTTTCTGTGTAGTTCCAAAGCTCAGTATATGGAACAAAACATCCAGGGGAATTAATTACTTTTTTGTTGAGGTTTTTTGTGAGCTTTTTAAATCCCAAGGAAATCTATGTGCAGGAGGGTATCAGTCATCTATACACAGAACTACATTAAGCATCATCAGAGACCCCTCCAAATACATTGATTTTTTATCCAGCAGCAGTGTATCAATATTTTAACCACTGACAACAAAATGCAGCCTTCATTATGAAGTATTTTCCTGTGGGTAACTAAACCACTGCGTATCAGGGAAAATAAATAGTTGCCTCCCCACATCTTCTGCCCGTGCAGAAAGTGAACTGCTCACATCGCTCTGGCAGAAGAGCATTGTTAAGAAATTTGATGTATTGCTCCCTCCTCCCACCAGCAGCTGTCTTATCTAGCCCTATTTTGCATTATCTGAGCTTTTTTTCTTTCTTTTAACCCCATGATAGGGAGACTCCTGAGCTTTCCAGGCCAGGACTGTGCTCATTTCCAGCCTAGCATTTATTTGTGGCTGGGTTATACCCATTTGTCCCTGCGCCAACATCATAATTTGATTAAATAGCTCTTCTACCTGGCATTTATCTCATAGCAACCACCTTCCAGCCCAGCTATCATTTGGCTAGACTAAACAAACAAAGGTTTTTGGGGGCATGCCTCCAAGGGGGCGAGAAGTGCCACCGATATGCTGGGCCCCCGCTAATTGGACCCCAGTGAGCTGGTACGGTCAAGCACTGGGCTGCTCCGAGTTGGTCACAGAAACACGCTCCCATCCCAGACGATCTTATGGGCAGTACATATAGTAGTATACCTTGAACTCCAAAGTCATTGGGTTTTTTTTTTCCTCCACCTCCTATCTGGCTGGTTTATTCTGAGCATCCTTTTTAATGTCGGTGTTCAGCCACTTGGGTGTAAAGTCCGTTCCTGCAAGTCTCTCGGCACACAACTGGCTGACAGTATTAGCACCGTTGACTTGAAAAGGAAGCTAGGCACAGTCTACCCTAAAGGCCCTGAGATCTTCCACTGGTTTGTTTCATTAATTTGTCCTCTTGAAAAAGAGAGCCTTAACTGTAAGCTTATTTTTGTTTATACTTCTACTTACGTTAAACTAAAGGAATGCATTTCGTTCAGCCTGAGTTAATTTTGCTCCTAACTGTTCTTCTAGAATATCTTAAATTACTTATCAGCACCGCAGCTACACCAGTTATAGAATCATAGAATCATAGAATCGTTTGGTTGGAAAAGACCTTGAAGATCATGAGTCCAACCGTACCTGGCCACTACTAAACCATGTCCCTAAGCGCCTTGTCTGCCCGGCTTTTAAATACCTCCAGGGATGGGGACTCGACCACTTCCCTGGGCAGCCTGTTCCAATGCTTGACAACCCTCTCCGTGAAGAATTTTTTCCTAATATCCAATCTAAACCTCCCCTGGCGCAACTTGAGGCCGTTGCCTCTCGTCCTATCACTTGTTACTTGGGAGAAGAGACCAACACCCACCTTGCTACAACCTCCTTCCAGGCAGTTGTAGAGGGTGATGATGTCTCCCCTCAGCCTCCTCTTCTCCAGGCTGAACAACCCCAGGTCCCTCAGCTGCTCCTCACAGGACTTGTGCTCTAAAAGCAGTTCCACTGCTTGCCAGTTTGGTGTTTCTCCAGAGCAGAAATCTGCCATCTCCCATACAGAAATTATCTGAGCTCTGCATGATCAGTAGCATTTTTTACAATCTATATCTGGAGAGTTTAAAGTACTCCATAATGATACAACTCCCCAGCAATATTTATATCCCAAGTAGCACCGCAGAGTCTCTACTGCAACCGGTCCAGCCCTGGGAATCTAAAACAAATACCCCAAAGTATCTCAGGAGAGCCTCTTTCATGATCGTACTCAGAAGTGAGTTAGACCTAAAGATTCAGGCTTATCCAGCCTGGTCCTCCTTATGCCTGTGCAGTCCTTTTCATCATGAACACAAAGTGTTACCCACTGTGGCTTTTTTTTTTTTTCCCCAACAGCTCTTTCTCTTCTGAACTGCTCTTTCTTCTCCACACCTGTGCCCCAGCCATAATTGCTATTCCACAGTGTTTTCCTTACCCTACATCATTTGGTTTCACAGCTTGTGGAAGAAATACATGTTCTTCCATTCTGCTGCCCAGCCCCCAGTCATTATTACACAAGAAATCCCTCCTGCCCATCACACCTTGTTCACAACCTGGATTAGGAGCGCTCCTTTCATTACACTGCAAATAACAACGCGGTGTTATTTTGCTTTCCCGAAAGCCATTAATCCATTAATCTGAGCTGCTTATGGGCATTAGAAGTGGAAAAGCAGCTCAGTTCTCTTCTGAATTTGCTGCAAACTTTGGCTTTGGCTTTTTAAACCTGTCACCCCTGGCTTGTGGCTGTCCTGGAAACACGGTGGCAACACAGGAGTTGCCATACGGTGCAGCAGCCTCAATGGCGAGGGTGGGTGCTGCATATCCACCGTGCACTGCACGTCGTGTGTGACATTGCCACCCATGAATGCGACCAGCTGTGTCACTAGCAGGGTGTTGCAACAGGTATAATTCACCTTCTCACGCCCCTGAGCAGCGTGCCTCTGCTCCAGACACCCGGGGTGGTGCGCTCACCAAAACCTGTGGTGGGATTCAGTGCACTTCAAAATGTCCAGGAGAAGCAGAGGATGGGCCTAAAAGCCGGTGGTGGTAAGGAATAAGACACATCTAAAGGACTTGGACAGGGTGAAGGGATAGTCATGGTGACTCGGCGCAGCTGCACGCAGGTGGGCAGAGACCTCAGCTGGGAAGGGAGAGGGTGGGCTGGGGCTTGGCCCTGCGGTTCTCCTCCTTCCCACCATTTCTGTGAAGTGTGGTTCAGCCTTGGCTGAAGATGATGCCAAAGAGCTGATGTTTCTTCTCCCTCCCAGAGATGGAGGACAGGAGGAGAAGCCTTCCCCAGGCTCCCCTCTGAAGGTGCCCGAGCCACCTCTCAAACATGACCTCCCAGCTGGCTTGCTGTACCCCCTAGCAGTTTAGGGGGCACCACAGCCTAGAGTTGGAGGTTTACAGTTTTAATATAAATCGAGTTAGGACATAAACCCAGCTCTGAGCAGGACATTCATGTGATGTAAAAATCAGTCATTTGTTCCTGGGTCATTGACTTTCCTTTGGCACGGATTAATCACATGAGGGGTTTTTTTTTTGTTTGTTTATCTGTCAGCTTTCTCAAGGGGATGGTGGGTTTTTGTTTGTTTGAAGTCAATAGGCACAGTCGATTTGGCAGAGATCATAAGACCGCAATGCAAAAGCAGGAATGAGACTTTGCACCTATCTGTTTTTTTACAAGTTTTTCCAGAGGCTATTCCTACCCTTACAACCGACCCAAAGAGGACAAGGATTGAGGCTTATTTTTAATGAGGACGAGAGCCCTACAGCAATCCTATTGCATGAATAAACTGTATTATCCTGTTTCCCAACACGGTGAGTCAGGAACATTTGGTGGCCAGTAAATTCAGATTTCAAGGCTATGTCAAACTGTGCAAAGGGGAGCCCTGGAAAAACAATCACTGCCGTGACAAGCTCTGGGATGGGAAAGCACCTATTTCATCACATGCTCTTTCAACATCTCTGAATCAAGCAAGATAGGACCGGAACACAGGCTTCTATACTTATGTCATGAACTTGCCTGTTCATGTCAAACTAAAGTAGACTGTGTTTATTACAAAATAATCTGCAACCGAGTTGTCTCTGAAGGTCAGAGCAAAGGCCAGGCAAAGGTGAAATGAGATACAAATGCTGCTGAGATAAGTCAGACGATGACTCTCAGGATGTACCACCGCGTGGACCGAGATTCACTTATCAGTCAACACAGCATCAATCACAGCAACATCCTCGGAGACACGAGGCATTTGATGTGCCAAATATTTGTAACACCCAGTTATTTGCACTCAGTGCAGTCAGTAAACTCCCTTTTGAAGACGGCAGCTCTGCCAATAGGAAGGGAATCATTCATTTTGGAGTTCTGAATGAAGCCCTAAAGGTGCTGTAGTACACATCTGTGCAAACCATATAGCCTCCTGCCCTAACGTTATGGCCGCTAACAAACACCATCCAAATAGCCCAGCTTTCTCCACCATCATAATCTTCTCTTACAACATCCATACCGCTAGGATGCTACCACTTTTCTGCACCATCCTTACAGGAGAACCATTACAAAATTTGCGTTTTCTCTTTGCCTGTGTCTTTTTGCCAGCTCCTGCAGAAGGGTGGGTGCTGTTTTTATTCACGACCATGAGCTGGTGTTTTGGAAATGATGGTCCTTTTGTCCAGTTGTGGAACAACAGTATTTCTCTTGCAAAAAGCCTGGCCACAAGCCAGCAAACAAGGTGGACTTCTAAAGCCCTTATAGGGGGCAAATCCCTGCCTTTGTTAGAAGCCCCTCCTGACCCACCACGGGCAGAAACAGGCAGCGCTTACTCTTCACAGCACGGAAAGAAAGATATTTTAAACAAAACCTTAAATTCTGCCAAAGTTAATTCAGCTGCCAGAAAAGATCTTGTCATACAAATACGAATAGCCTTTTCACTTCTCTTTCCCTTTTGTAAACCAACTCTGACACCTGCTTTGGGATTTACCTTTTCATTGGAACTTGCTTTTATTTATTCTGGTGTAGGAGCCCAGGAACATTACTCATTTAGAAGTCAGTTATTACTCACTGTTACAACAGAGAAACTAGCTGAAATGCCTGGCAACGTATGTATTAAATAATTTGAACCTTAGACAGTTCAGCCAGGCATTTATCTATCACACGAATCATGTTTTTCAGATTAGCATACTTTGCTGCCTTTGCCTTCCACTCCTCCTCCTTCATGACAGAAGGACAGTCCCTAAATCATGTGATTGGACACAAAAGATTGCACGCCGTGAAACACTCTGATTTCCCACAGACCTGGGACAAACACATCGAGTCAGAACTCAAAGCCAACCAGAGAAGAACCAAAATGAACCTTCTTCCCTCCTTCTCTACAGAGACATGGGCCCTTTTGGTTATTTTCATAGCCCTCCTGGCAGCGTGAGTAAAATATTCGTTACTGGTTCTTTGCTCGTGCCATTTTCCTGTTCCTACCATTGTTCATTTGTTCATTGTTCATTTTCAGGCAATTAGTCTACACAGGTAGGTGTGATTTCCAGGTTTCCAGCCTCTAACGAGGCTCTGGGAAGTAGCAGAGGAGTCTAAAGACCATATAGACCTGTGATCTTGCTCCAAGGTTTGGAGTGTTCCCCTGCACTGTTATGATCTTGCTGCTGAGCATCAAAGTGATAATTGAATAATAATGGTGCCAGGCACTCGTTACCAGCAGGGTGCTGGCTTCAGTGAGGGTTGCGATCCGTTAGGTTATTTTCCGCAGAAATAAAGTCTAAGGAAGGCTGTCCCTCCCTGCCTGAGGTTGCCCTATGGAGGGGAGCAGGCAGCAGATGACCCTACTGCATGACCTGCAGAGGTGGAGAGCAGCAGAAAGGCACCAGAACAAGAGCATTCGTAGGATCAGTTCTTACTCTTCCTGACTCCTTCCCGCAGTGCTCAGGTAAGATGCTCCATGCACGGGCACCTGGACCAGGAGGGACACTTTGCAGAAGTTAGATTTGCCACCTGCCTGCAGGGACAGCATCCCATGCCCGTCCCCACAGCCCACCCTTGTTGGGGGAAGAAATGAAGACCAGAGCAAGGGCAGTTCTCTGCTCCTGGCTTTTCAGACAGACTCCGTCAGGCAGAAGCGTACCCCGCTGCTTCACAGGAGCCGCGCTAGTGGGAAAGTGCTTTCGTCCACTTTGCTGATGCTGTTCGGCGCTGCAGCATAGCCGGGCTGGCTGAAAACCCCCTTCTGCTGGGACATACAGCATCTCCACTGGCAGCCCCTGCCAACAAGGCTGGACTGACAAACTTTGTAGTGTTGACAAGCCCTTAGGCAGAGACAGCATGTTGCTAGCCATAAACCTTAATGATTAATGTGGTGCACACGAGCACAATCCATTTTTTCTGCCCTGGCAATGCTCCAACCGCAGCAGTTCAGTAAGCTCTGAAACTTTTAGACCTGTTTTTTTTTTTTGAACCCTTTCCTGTATTTTGGATCACTCAAAAGCCTGTTTGGGGCAGACTCTTCCAAAAAAAAAAAAAAAAAGAACCTAAAAACCAACCCAACCCCAAACCCCCACCCTCTTTATTGACTTAAACCCTCGTATTTCAATAACTGTGGCCATCTAAGGTTGCTCGTTACCTGCTGCAGCCACTTGCAATTTTGTTGTGGCAAAAGGGACAAAGCCAGATCTTTGTGCTCTGATATCTGAGCTAAAATAGAAATTTCGCTGCCCATTAGCACAGGGAGGTTATTCAGATGCTTCTTGTTCATCTGGGGCAACGCTGTTCCAGTTCACACATGAAGGAGTATCAGGCATTTCTGATTCACATCCATGGTGAGAAGTAGTAATGATTATTCTCTGGCTTTATGCTGAATGGTCCTTCTTAGCCTGCAGAAAACTGTGTCACATTTTAGTCGTAAGAGCATTAGACTGCATCCTCCTGGCCATGTCTCAAATGGATTAAGCCTAGCCTATGTTCCTGTAGCATTTCTGGGCTTTGTAACCAGCCCAACCTGGCATTTCCTGGTCCTCCTGCAGCCCCGGCTGCCCATAAACATTGCAAATAAGAATCCACAAACATTTTATACCTAGTACTGAATTAACCTTTGACAGAAAAGCTTAAACATTGACAAACTGAGCTCTGCGAAACCTTTCTGCACCTGCAAACGCACCATTCCCTGTTTTTTTGCCTGCTCCGTTTAGACCATAAGATGAGGTCTGCTTTTGTGCTCTAGCAGAACCTGTGCTGGGGGGACTGATCTCGTTTGGGGTCCCCCAGATTTAGAGAAGTATTACTAATTGCAAGGGAACCCCCCTCTAAGTCCCAGCCTAGACTCTGGCTTTTCAGGAAGCATCCCCAAGATGGTGGCTGAGCGGCTGCTGCCGCGTGGCCCAAAGAGGATCTCCGATAACATCCCTCTGCTGAACCTTTGCAGTTTTACATCCCTTCTGCAATGAACCACTCACTTGGGAAGCTGCAGCCACTAACTAAAACCAAATATTTTGAGGAGCTCTTTCAACACCGCCAAAGCCAAGCTTCAAAGGGCTGTAGAGCCCAGGCCCTTGTTGAGAAACAGAAGGCCCCGAGGTAGAAGTAATAACTTCACAGCTGACAAAAAGGGTGCTTCAGAGGAAAGAAATCTGCAAAGCTGTCAATAAAATCTAAAGAGAAAACCATCAAGACAAGCCTTCCCAACGCACCGCTGAGCTAACGCCGGGCTAAGGGGAGGGAGCACAATAAATGAAATTAAAGTGCGGCTTGACAAAAGCCCTGTTTGGGACATCACTTCTGGCACTGCTTTGATTTCTCTTCAATAAAAACATGTAAGCTTGGTGCTCCTTCTTCCAGCTCCCTTTTCTGCCTCTCCTGTGGTTGGCAATGAGCTCCTCTTCTGACTTTTGCTACAGGCTCTAAGGTCCTGTTTGCGCCAGAGCACCTATGCCTTTAGGAGACAGCTGCTTTTACATCAAAGCGATCTCTCTGAAGCTCTGTGTGGCAGTGGTGAGCCCTGCCATGTTTATTAAGTAGTTTTTACAGGGCAATTTTCTTTTGGGCCACTTTTTTCCCAGCTCCCAAATCAACCTCCCCTACTTAGAGCCAAAGGGGCATCGCTGCGGTCTCCAGGTTCAGGAGAGCTCGCAGCCCCAATGCCGCAGTGACGTAGCTCTCGGTTGTCTTTTCTGTCCCACAGATATGGGACCTGGCCATTTGGTTTGTTCAAGAAGTTGGGTATTCCTGGGCCAAGACCTCTGCCTTTCTTTGGGACGTGCCTGGAATATCGCAAAGTAAGTGACTGAAGCCTTCCTGGCTCCAGAAATATCTGCCTTTGCTCATACAGCTGTAGCTGAACAGATACACGGCGATGATAAGTTATCTCCAAATGCCAAGCTCCGCTCTGACGCAGAGGTTGTGCAAAGGCCAGCGTGGGATAAGGGCTCAGTAGCACGGGCCGTGGGGCCTTGCCTTTACAGCATCTCCAAACAAGCACACGTGGGTGGCTGATGTACAGCTGCCCTTTGCCAGCATCAAACAGCTCATTCACAGGCACAATGGACATTTATGCTGTCCTTCATGATGTTTTTGGAGAGGAGGAGAACTCGGAAGGCGGCTCTGAACATCACTTTACAGATATTCCTCCCAACCCATCATTTCCAGCATCATCCCCTCAGCTGCATCCTCTTTGAGATAATTTTTAAATTCCTTTCCACAGGGTTTCTTGGAGTTTGACAATGAATGTTTCCAGAAATACGGGAAAGTCTGGGGGTGAGTATGCACCACTGATCTCTTCTTAAGGTAAAACTAGAATCCATACAAAGGGGAGAAAAAATTAATTAGGAAAGCTCCCTTTTCTCTACCTGCAGCCCTGATGGTCCCAGCATGATGAGTACAGCAACGATAGGGTGCTCGTGGTGGCTTACGTTGATGATTGCAGGGCTGTGCCGCTGTCATGCTATATGGAAATTGCTTTGACCATGCTTTATACCATGAAAGCTATTTTAGAGCTGATAACAAAAGGCCTTCACCTGTTCCTAACAAAATCAGCAGCAAAACTACTATTTACTTTAAGAAGAATCTGGTACCGGGAGGTCAGGTTCCTCTGGTTTACCAACAGCAGAGGAATGTGAGTGACTCCCAATGCTGGGTGAGGAGGCAGATCCGAAGTCTGCCAACTTCCTCGTGCTGCTGGTCCTTACCTGCTGCCTGGGAGCTAGCGCAGCTATTGCTGCTCTGCTCTGGACATCTCCTGGGGCTTTTATCGCTGCTGTTGTAATTTGGGCTACAAACTTGCATATCCTCTATAATGCATCCATTGGTCCCTATAGCAACTTTAAAAAAGGGAGTCTGGAAAAGATATCTTTACATAAATGGGGAAAGTTCATAAATCCGCTTAATCTACATCTGTTCCAGGAAAGCATTCAGAACTGGCAGCTTAAAACCACAAAAACAAGGACTGAATTTCATCTCCAAGGATATTTCAGTGCTGTCAGCCCAAGTCTCCAGACACCCAACTCAAGAGCCTGAAAGGGGTCGAACAAGTTTCCTTCTAATACTGTAATGTGTTTAAGTGCCTGGAAAAACACAGAGTCAGGGGAGAAAGTGAAGACACTTGCTTCATTTAGTGTCTGGTCCTTTGAGGGACTGAGCCCTGCTCGTTTCCCAGTGAATTTGGAAGGTGTTTAGCCCCCTTTATCATTTACAAAACCAGATGGGAGGAGGCCTGGGAGTCCTTTTCCATCTCTACTTTCTACGTTTCTGTACTTAGGCATCTGCAGAACAGCAAGGCTGGTGATGGAGGAGCATTCGTTTAACACATTTTGTTTCATGGGCATCAGCCAAGCCTTGCACATCAACTACCTGGGGTTGTTTATTTGTCTCCTTTTCTCCCCCCGTCAGGATTTACGATGGCAGGCAACCTGTGGTGGCTGTCGTGGACCCCCAAATCATTAAAACTGTGCTGGTTAAAGAGTGTTACTCCACCTTTACCAACCGGAGGGTAAGAGCAGAAGCATCGTGATGTACCACAGAGTCCAAAAAACAAAGTATGGGAGGAGACAAGCGTGCCAAGTAGGTAGCAGGGTTCCCATAGGGGATGAGTGACTGCACTATAGGGATTACTGTAAATGGCCACTGTATGTCACTGTTCCCCTGCCTTACAGTCTGGGGACCGCATACCCAGGCTGGCAGAAGAAGCTGTTTGCCTGCACATCAGACAAATTCTGCTCACACCTATATATATATATATATATGTATATATATATGGATGAATTTGAGTCCATGTGAGCATGCGGGAACCTGTAAGGGTCCAGCTGGCACATGTACCACCAGCTGGGGTGCAGGCTCTGGGTGGCACGGTTAGGTGTGGGTACACACACACACACGGGTGTTGGGCTTGTCGGTTACTTGTCCTGGATATGGAAGTGGCATCTCACAGCTGGTTTAGTCCAGGAAAGGGGATGATTTATGTATGTGTGTCTTGAGAGAGGCTGTTTGTAAGGCCTCAGCCTGCTGCCAATAGTGATGCCCCTGAAATAGCCTGGGCAGGGACCTGCATGCCACATTCCCACCCTTGCAAGGAAGCCGCTGTCTTTTCTGGGGTTAACACCTTGCCTTTTTCCCCTCTAGCACACAGATCTAGCGGGGGTGCTGAACAGTGCTATCTCATTAGCTGAAGACGAACAGTGGAAAAGGATTCGTACTGTGCTCTCTCCAACCTTCACCAGTGGGAAACTAAAGGAGGTAAAACAGAGGAGCAGGTACAAACTAAATCAGAAAGTCAGCAGACGCTGTTTTCAGGCTGAGATTGTCACAGGGGTCCGATTTCTTTAGTCAGAGTCTGGCAACTAAGCCGGCCTGTTTAATTTATGCCTAATTTAAAATGAAAAAGGCTTAAAATAAAACCTTAGCAGAAAGATCTTATTTGTAAATATTCATGAAACTCCCTGTAGGCTTTGTAAGCCTGTCTTAAAGGAGTAAAATGTACTAAAGTGACCATCTCTGGTTTGTTACAGATGTTCCCTATAATGAAGCACTATGGGGAAGTTTTGGTGAAAAATGTTCAAAAGCGAGTGGAAAAGGACAACGCTCTATCTGTAAAGGAGTAAGTAGCTGCTAGGAGCAGCAGGGTAAGCAGCAAACCTTGTTAGCAAGTGCTGCGGTTCATTTGTTACTGGCAACGCAGATCACTCGCTGGGTAAACCAGACCTCTGAGATGAGGAACGGGGCTGGCTGAAAGCCTGGCTGGAAATTTGAAAGGGAAAATTTAAGCTGGGGTGTTAGTGAAGCTTCCTAGGGGCAGAGACCCAGAGAGAAGCCTTCTGAAGGGTATTAGATGGGAAGAAGAATGCTCCAGCAGAGCTTTGTGAATCCACAGATCTGAGTAACCCCAAATCCACCAGGAAAACCCAGTTTTCCCTGTGCACCACCTTCTTATACCTCAGGACACTGGGGTTGCTGGCCTGTCTGCCCCACACACCGCACTCTGGGAAGCTCATCCATCATTTACCCCGTTGCTGGGGGAGTGGGGAGGGAGGCTGTAGTGTGGCCCCAGGTGTGTCACCCTCACCTGTGCCTTCCATATGCGCTCTGGAACAAAACCTGGGTATTTCACCCCCAATTTCAAAGCACAGATGCAGAAGGGGCAGCTGCGCACCAGCAGTCACACACCAGCAAAGCTCTCCCCTACCAAAAACCCCATAAGGAGGGGGCTTGGACAGTTTGTAATATTATAGGGCTATGCTGGGTTGAACAAGACCATTTTCATGGCATGTTGAAAGCAAGGTGTGTTACCAGCCCTCCCCAAGAAGCTAGCATGCTCAAGAGCCACGTGCTGTCCTTGCACTAACCTGTTCATGTAGCTACACGCTGGTTTAAAATCCTCAGAAAAGCTGTCCGTTTTCAAAACCCATGCAGGCTTGAAACCAAAGCTCTCTAAAAATCTATCCCTTTCACTGTAAGTGCTGTTCAGTTACCCTATATCCAATTTCCTTTTCAAAACCAGGGCAGGAGGTCTTACAAGACTTTATATTTGAATGTCACATAGGCATTAGGAAAAAAAATATATTCACTTGGTCCAAATATTTAACCACAGTCTATCTTTTCCATCTTTCCTCAGCATCTTTGGGAGCTACAGCATGGACGTCGTCACCAGCACTTCGTTCGGTGTGAACATAGACTCCATGAACAACCCCAAAGACCCCTTTGTCAGAGAGATGCAGAAGTTGGTCAAGTTTGACTTTTTTGACCCACTCTTCATCTTGACATGTAAATGACTTTTTGTTGAAAACTTCATTCAGGTGTCAGAGTACTACTGAAGCGTGACTTTAGCCAGCTGGTGCATCCTACACATTCACCTCTTAGATAACTTCACTAGCTAGGATGGAAGTCCTAATGGCCCTTGTCTCATTGTTTCCTCGGTTAGCTTCATGCTAAAACTCTGGGAAGGAGATGGGTAAAAACCTCCTCCACCTTTGACATCCACAATGCAAGAAACATATGAACATCCCAACCCATATCCAAATAAGTGCTATAAAATGGTTTGAGAGTTGAAAAGCAAGTTCAGCTGTGAGGCTTGAGGAGAGCAGTGCTGTCTGAAATGCATTTTCTGGAAGAGTGCTGAGTGGGGACTGTAATTAGATGCAATTTCCTAGCAATGCAATAGCTTACAGTGATGATGATGGACCTTAAATCACTTGCAGCCTTAAATCAATATTAGATACCTTGCTAAAACACGGGGAAAGTTGTGATCTGTGCATAGAGGAGGTTCTGGTGCTATAGATTTTAGGAATCTATACCCAAACTCAAGATCCAGTCTCTATAATGAAGGAAATGTTCTGAAGCATTGAAAAAGTTTGCATGAGGACTTGAAAATGCTTGCATGAGCATAGCATGGCAGTGAATAGCTCAGCCTGAAACAAAGAATTCAGAATTGGCAATATTTCTCTTCTGAGCCACATTCCTCCCGTAGTGCTGTACAATGCACAGAAGCAACCTGTCCCTAGAAAGTAATGCCTTAGAAAAAGGTGGCGGCGTATGCTTTGGGCATCTCTTAAAGCAAGGATTATACCCAGCTCAGCTGTGCCCAGTTGACAGTAACCTGGGAGAGGGTTGCATCAAGACAAACTATCCCAAGAAAGAGAAAGAAGAAAAAAGGCAAAGCCCAGGCTTTGCCCAAGAAATCAAGAGAGGAAATAATCTCTCAGTAGCATCATTACTTCCTCAGGAACATCCATAGCTATCTTATATGAGGTGGAGTTTGTTTACAGTGTGTGATTTTATTCTCAATTTGTTTTTCAGTTGTATGTCCATTTGTTATTCCTCTTTTGGCCAAGATGAATATAAGCTTCTTCCCCGGTGATGCTGTAGATTTCTTCATGAGATCCATCTCCAAAATTAAGCAGGATCGTGAAAAGGAGACTCATAACGTAAGCAAGCGTGAATTTGCTAACGATTGTGGCAGAAAATACACTTAAGTGAAATATAATTAGGGTGATGATATCAAAGGCGAAGCCAAAGTACAATGACTCAACAAAACTCTGAATCTGCTTAAGTGTAAACACTTGATTTTAATACTGTCAGAAAAGCCTCACCTGACCAGTCCTGGCAGAGAAGCAAGTGGACTTTGTACATCCATGGATCTGAAGCTAAATCCAGATAAAGGCTCGGTAGAATTGGACTAAGCTTGGGTTTGCAGAACTTGTAAGAAGTCAAAGTAAGAGACTCCCTGAAGAAGATTAGGCAGAGAATGACAGAGAGCAGAGTAAGCAGCACGAGAGCAGCCATACCACCTTTCAGGGTTGCGCTTTCCCCTCTCACTTTTCAAAAATTGAAGCTGCTTCCTGGCAAAATTCCCCATTTTAGAGTTTGGATCCCTTTCCTGAAATTCATTCAAGACGCTGCTCTCCCACCCAATGGCTTCACAAAAAGGACAGATAGATTTCCAAAATAAAAAGCAAGTGTTATGTTTTTCAATCAGTCATGTGCATTTTGGGGATGCTTTCAGTTTAAAAATTGTGCTTAGGCTATGAAATCTGCTTATCTGAGCCCTCCAAGGGACCTGTCACCACAGAAACTCTCCTGCTTTTCTTCTCAGGGCAGAGTAGATTTTCTGCAGCTGATGATCGAATCCCAGAACTCAACCAGTCACAGGAGCAATGAAGCAAATCACTCGTATAAAGGTAACAACATCCAAATACTCATCGCGGCAACAGGGGCTGTGGGAGTGAGGAGGATATGGGGAGCTGTTTCCCAGAGAAAGGCTCAATGGGTCACCACCATCTCCACTGACGAGCTCCAGGCAGAATTCTCTGTCCCTTGTTGCCAGCACCAGGGCTAAGAGGAATCCCCCGGGGCCTTTGCCGTGTCAACCATTTATATCTGGGAAATCATCTGGCTCCTCTATCAAATGACTTTTTCCAGACAGATAGCAGAGTAACTATAAATGTGTTATCAGAAAACAACCACAACAAACCTGCCTCAACCCCACCCATTGCTACCTGCTCCTTGCTGACACCATCAGCCAACACTGTTTTTGCTCATCTCATGGAATCATTTTGTTAGAAAAGACCTTTAAGATCATCGAGTCCAACCGTACCTGTCCACTACTAAACCATGTCCCTAAGCACCTCCTCTGCCCGTCTTTTAAATACCTCCAGGGACAGTGACTCGACCACTTCCCTGGGCAGCCTGTTCCAGTTTCTGATAACACTCTCAGTGAAGAAGTTTCTCCTAATATCCAATCTAAACCTCCCCTGGTGCAACTTGAGGCCCTTGCCTCTCGTCCTATCACTTGTTACTTGGGAGAAGAGACCAACCCCCACCTCACTACAACCTCCTTCCAGGCAGTTGTAGAGAGCGATGAGGTCTCCCCTCAGCCTCCTCTTCTCCAGGCTGAACAACCCCAGGTCCCTCAGCCGCTCCTCACAAGACTTGTGCTCCAGACCCCTCACCAGCTTTGTTGCCACGAAGCTCCCCATGTCCTCTCTCCTCACAGCCCTGACCGACGACGAGATCCTGTCGCAAGCATTCATCTTTATATTTGCTGGGTACGAGCCCACCAGCAACTCGCTTTGTTACCTGGCGTATGAACTGGCCACACATCCTGATGTGCAGCAAAAACTGCTGGAGGAAATCGACACAGTTTTACCCAACAAGGTAAGGGGATGTTGAGCGATGGTGAAGACCCTCTGACCCTGCTGTCCTCCTTGTTCAGTCAGGACAATGAGAAATCTTTAGCTCCTGCACACCCTCCTCCAGGGATCTTCCAAGAGCTCTAAGAGACACACCCCGAGACGACTCAGCCCTGTAGTGATTTTCTTTTGGCAGCTGAAACCTTCCAGGCCACCCCACTGCACAAACCCATTTGCTTTACTCTGCACCTGTGCACAAGTGGATGTGGATTTCCAGACATTTCCATCACTCGAGGATGGAAAATGAAACCAATTATGCCATTTCTACCTTGCATTTTGTTCTTCAGTGAGTCTGAGTCATAGCTGGGGCAGTAGGGGTTGGGGACACTCTGGTCTCAGCAGTCATTTTAGGACAATCCAATCCTCATGCCAACATACCTGGTCACCCTTTCTCCTGTCGTCCTACAGGCTCCCCTCACATACGAAGCGATGATGCAGTTGGAATATCTTGACATGACAGTGAATGAAACCCTTCGGCTCTTCCCCCTTGGAGGACGACTTGAGAGAGCCTGCAAGAAAGACGTAGAAATAAATGGAGTGACCATTCTCAAAGGAACCGTTGTTACAATCCCACCGTATGTCCTCCACCGCAACCCCGAGTACTGGCCAAACCCAGAAGAGTTCAGACCAGAAAGGTACAAAAAGCATAATGAAAGGGAAGAAATATCATGCTGCTTTTTCCTCACATAGTAATTAAGTATTAGTCTCTGATTAGCTTCCTAATTCTTTTCTTCCTATCTTTTTACAAACAATACCTATGAGAAATTGCAGGCTCACGGGAACGTCATTTTAAGAAGAAAATGAGCTTTGCACTTAAAGCAGGGTTTCAAACAACATAATCGTATTGGCAGAGTAACGCTGATACCTCACAACATCTTGTACGCAGTTTTTAGGCTTGCTGACCGAGTGAGCAGGCAGTGAAGTTTTTGTGATTGCAGCCATCTTCCTGTACAACCTTCATTGCTGAACCTGTTTCCATCACACGGGCTTTGCTACAAAATATGCCAGAGTCGATCCTGCCAGAGTTGCCTTCCTTCTTTCTTTTCAAGAAAGTGATGACTTTTCCCTAGTTGGTTATTTTTATAATTGGTGTCAACCGCTCATTCCCAGCAAGACCGAAGCCGTAGGCTGCTCCTAACAGACAGCCCCTGGTTTCTCTCTCACTAAATACAACTGATAGGAAACATCAGTCATTTTGGGAGAGCGCGTAGGTTTTCACGTTGCTCCTAACTTCTACTCTGGATGGACAGAAGTAAACTAAATGCTGAAGTGGGATCCCACCCCATCCTGGACGAGGGCTCTGACACAGCACTCGATGCTGAGGTATGCTGAGACACCTTAGCGAAAAAACCCCCAAGACTCTATAGGGCAGGAGCAAGAGATCTCCGGATAAGTAATACAGGTATGGAGCTTTCTGGTTTTTTGCTGCCTTCATTTTTTTTCCCCCCACCATGTCATTATCCAGGTTCAGTAAGGAAAACAAAGAGGCCATAGACCCGTACACGTACCTGCCCTTTGGAGCTGGTCCCAGGAACTGCATTGGGATGCGGTTTGCTCTCCTGACTCTGAAAGTTGCCATCACCATCCTATTGCAACATTTCACCTTCCAGACCTGCAAAGAAACTCAGGTGAGGAGCGCATTACATTTTGAGCCAGGTGCCTACTTTCTCACCACGGGTGCCAACACCAGATGCTTTGCACTTTCAGGGACGATGGATCAAATTATGTCCAAACCATGGCCGAGTTTCTTTCCTTTAATCTCTACTTATTTAATTTGTTTACCTCCAAGCGTGTTTTTCCTCTTATTGTTGCAGATCCCTCTCAAGCTGAGTTCACAGGGACTCTTAAGACCAGAGAAACCGATTATTCTGAAGTTAGTCCCCCGGACCAAGAGTGCACCTGCAGAGGTGTAAAACCCAGCCGCATCCGCAACAATTCTCTGGCGTCTAATGAGCGTGGCGTTAACAAGGGGATCACACATGGCAGGAGATCTCTCCTACACGTACAGACACAGAAGAGCAGCTCTAGTTAATTCTGGAAGCAATTACTACATATTTGCTAATAAACATAGCTGTCAGAAATGTAATGTGGATCACTGGGCAGTGACAATACACAGTCCCCTTAATTTTGATTGCAGAAAACAAGAAATAAATCCAAATGAGAAGCTGATCATCCACTTACTTCTAAGGGGTCTTCTCCATCTGGAGAGAAGGAATTACTGTCGCATCCAAGAGAAACAAGGGGTGATGGAAATTCAGATTGCCAGACCTTGCTGGGCCGGGACAGGTGACGTTCTTCTTGGTGTATCGATGCTTGAAATTTCACGTGTTATAATTGAGACGACTGGTGTGAGGCTACATCCTAGTTACCAAACCTCTCTTGTGCCACGTGTTAATTAAACTAAAGTGTGTACAAATACTGTCATTAAAAGCGTTTGAGAGCTGCTCTGCGTTGTGTATAGCAGCTGATCATTTCCTATTTGAAAACCGTATTCAGCCTCAACCCTTGAAATTATCCATGTACATTGCTTTCCACTTAATTTAATGAATCCGATCCTTCATTTAATGCGATCAAACCCTCCTATTTGTACAGTATTTTTACAAACACTATAACTCTCACCTCTTAGTTTGATTAAGAGGTTGCCTTCAGTTCAGCACTGCCCAACCCTTTTACACGCTGGAGCGACAGAGGACGGATTGCAGAGAGCTGCGGGAGCAGCTCGCAGGGGGTGGTGACAGCACTGCAGGAGGGCCACTGCTCCTGGAGAAATCTTCTGGACACAGCTTGTAGCTGAGCCTTGCCTCCCGGAGCCATGGATGGGGTTTACACGTTGCCCGTGGTGGGATGTTATCCTGCTGCGAGCTGCTTTGCTCTTGAACCGCTCCAGAGGGGTCTATGGCTTGGGCCCTATGGGCTGATCCTGCCATCAGCGTGATGCTTTGGCCAAAGGACTTACGCCATCCCTGACCGTATGAACAGGGAGTATCAAAAAGCAGGTGGGAGGTTCTCCTGGATCTGAATTTCACACGCCAGTTAACCCCAGTATATTGTGCTGGTCCTGACACCTACAAACCAAGAAGTATGCTGGTAAAATGGGAACGGTTTTTAGAAGACCTGCAAACCAGATCAAGTCACCCCTTACCTTTCTCCCGGCATCTTCACTCCAAGGCAATATCTTCTGAATCATGGTCTATAGCTTTCTCCTGTGGCCGCATGCTTTTCTCTTTAGTCTAGCAGACAAAACTGCAACATGACCCAAATGCTGCAATCCCACATAGTACACATTTATTGGAGAATTCATGTCCATTCTTTAACAATAATGGCAATTAAGGGGTTTGGGAGTGGTCAGCCAATGGTGCAGCAGATTCCTGATCACTGGAAATGCCCAAATCAAAGCTGTCCATTTTTCAGGAAGACACAGCAACATTCACCAGGCTCTAATTCAAGAGTAAGCAGCTTGTGCTGTCCCAAAAGGCAGATAAAACAATTATAGTGCTCCCTTCTGATTCATCATCTGTGAAAAATTGTTTGGGTTTTGCTATGTACACAGCAAGGCACAGTTAGGAGTGCTGCCAATAAGGCCCTTCCTCGGTTTCAAGTGTTGCTCATCTCTTACCAGGGGTTAAAAAGCATCAGTGGAAGCGCTGGGCCTGTCTTACTGCTGTAATGCTGCAGAGCCCTGATGGGGAGACGGCAATGCCCCTGCATGGACAGACTAGTGGGAAAAAAAAAAAAAAAAAAAAAATGCATTTTCCCCATAGAAAAATAGTGCTAGGCAAAACTAACTCCAGATTCAAGGAAAGGGAAAGCCATCATAGAATCATTTGGTTGGAAAAGACCTTGAAGATCATCAAGTCCAGCCATACTTGTCCACTACTAAACCATGTCCCTAAGCGCCTCGTCTGCCCGGCTTTTAAATACCTCCAGGGATGGGGACTCCACCACTTCCCTGGGCAGCCTGTTCCAGTGCTTGACAACCCTCTCCGGGAAGAAGTTTTTCCGAATGTCCAATCTAAACCTGCCCTGGCACAACTTGAGGCCATTGCCTCTCATCCTATCACTTGTTACTTGGGAGAAGAGACCAACCCCCACCTCACTACAACCTCCTTCCAGGCAGTTGAAGAAGGGGATAAGGTCTCCCCTCAGCCTCCTCTTCTCCAGGCTAAAAATCATGAAAGCATCATGAAAAAAAACATGAAAGCAGCAAGTCACTTACATGCTAAACAGCTGCTTTGAAGTAAAGTCATTTTGGTATCTCATGAGCAACATCAAGCACCTTTGCACCACGCTCAGAACCAGGAAGGGTTAATCCAGCCGTACCCCAGGATGGGCAGTCCCTGCCCAGCACGTGGCATCTCTGGGAATGAAGTCATTAGCGTAACTGCACAGATCATTCTTCCAAACGTGAAAAATGTGACTAATTCTCCGGCTTCAGCCAATTATGACCTGCCAGGACTATCATAACAGGCAATAAATAATGTGTAACAAAATCACCGTAATGAGTCTTCTAGAAGAAAATTAGATCCTCTGTGTCTTAAGTCCATAAAATTACTTTGCTTATAAGGGCTGCCTCTGTCATTCCCAGCACTTTCCATTGCTTCGCGGGCCATCCCTCAGAAACGTATGTGACTTGGCCAGGAGTCCCCTAGTCCTGCTGGCTGTGCATTCGTCAGATTTGTTTTCACTAGCTTGGTGGTTTCCTCTTTAAACCAGACATATCACTGCTTCACTCGCCTTTTGAGTGTTTTTGCTGATAAACTGTATTTACTTTATCTAGACCTTGCTGATTCCTTTCATTGTTTCAACACATCCCTGGCAGGTCTGGGACATCGTATTGTCCCGAGATAGCTGGGTCTTTGTCAGAGGAAAGAGCTTCCAAACGCAGTACAAGGTAGACGTTGATTTTGGGGACACTTCCGTTTCCCTTCCTCCCCTACATCCTCCCAAACGCTAAGTAAGAAGGAAAGAAGAATGAAGAAAATCAATGTCACCCTCAGCATTTTAAAAAATATGCTTGTCTCAAAGATTTTACAACTCTGTCTCTTCAGAGAAGTTATTGTGGAATCACTGTGCGAGTGTAACGGACTCGCACCCCGGTAAAACACTAGCATCACGCAAGAAGACTTCTACAAGTACGCAGAAATATATTCCCCTTAACTCAGGAAGGCTTGCTGGGAACTTTCCAAAGGAGATCTATACCCCGTGACATGAGAACTGTTATGGTATCAGTCCTGGTGAAAGACGGAGACGGTTATAAGTGGGGAGATTTGTTTTCTGTTTCTCCGTTAGCTATAGCACAGCAACCATCAGCGGCACAGTAACTTGCCTACATGATGTAACACTTCCAGTTGATTGCAACGATCAAATAGATTTTATGAAAAACAGGTTTCCTGCTTACTGCGAAGGAACATTTCATGTGCTTCACCAAGTCAGGCATTAGGTGTTGCAATAGCAGGCTGAGCCCTGACAGATAGAAGAATGGCCTGACTATTACCAAACTAAGTGTCCCTAAAGCACTGAAGTCTTTTGCAATTCCACCTCGCCTTTAAAGTGAAAAATGGAACGTTTTCAGGCATATTTCACCCGAAAGGAAGAACAGGCAGCGTTGCTCCTTTTACCTTACCCTCCACCGGGGCACAGTTTCTCCATCGATACCGTGGCATCAGAAGCCTGCAAGCCAGAAGGCGCACAAATGAAAGAGCCAGCGTGCAGGATTTGTTTAGTTCTCACAGTCCCTCCTTCCTCTCTCCACCTCCCGATTAGAGGTAACGAGCCAGTGTGGGGAATTACCAGGGTATGACGGATAGCTTGGAAACGTGGAAAACCTGTAGCTGAATTTATGCACTGACATCACCTTTATCTGCTGTAACAGAGAGAATCGGGCGTATTGAATCGCTCACCATACAGATATGGAATTTTGAAAACCCTTACTATTGCACAAATGTTGACAAGATAGTTTATTTACTGCATCATTAAAGGTAAAAGAGACTCATTCTCCAGAGGATTCATTTTTTCAACCCATAATATCAATTAAAGCTAATTTCAGCTCTGCCCTAATGATTAACATAAAATATGGAAAAAGCTCTAACTGAGCATTTCTGTTCATTACTTCAATTCTCTCGCATTGCTCGGGCACTTTATAGGTACTGATGCAGCTTTATATCACCCATGACACAGTTAATTTTCCCCTCAGAGCTTTGTTACTGAACGCTTGAAGATGTTGCAAAGACGTACAAAATACCTTTGATTATATGGATGGAAGTTTTTATTTAACCAGTTCGTAGTCGATGATCAGTGATGTTCTCTATGGGCTTTCCGTCGTACCCTATGGCTGGGTACAATGTCTAGATACAAATTTATTTTGTTACATGGCCTACAGCTTCCGTATCATATATATATATAAGAAGTATAAGCATACTTTGATATATTTGCGTAGCCAGAAGTTTGCAAACGGAGTGGGGAGGCCAATATAACTTTTTCAAGGGAAAAATATAACTTTTTTCAAGGCCAATATAACTTCATTTTCAAGGGAAAATGAAAAACCTTGCCTGCCACTTATGAACTGAAGCCAGTCCAGTACAGCTGGATGCATTTACCCATCTTTGCTTGGCAAAGTACTAGTTCCATCAACACACCAGAGAGTGCCCAGAAAAATAAGTTATAGTCCATCCCCTGGACCGTATCGGGGCTTTGCACAGCCCGGCGGAGAAGGCACAGGTGCCACACAGCAGCTCCCCCATCCTGGGGCTGCCCAGCTGGTTTTGCTCTGGAATCGTAGGGAATAGGACTGGAAAATACTTTTGGAAAACAAACCACACAGACCAACCGCTGGCATGGCGAGAAGAGTCTTGCACTAACTTGCCCCGAGCTTGTCTAACCTTTTCAGAACTTGTCTACTTGTATCCTAATTTTAGGGTATTTATTGTTAACAAACACTAATCTGGGATCGATCTGTATCCAAAGGTCACAGCAAAAGCCAGAGGGAAGGTGAGGAGTGATACAGATGCTCCTAAGGTCAGCTGCTGCCACTCAGGCTGCTCTCTGGTGGTACCCACGTATCAATCAGCCCAGCAGTAGCCTTAGCAACATCCATGGAAGCGAGCACGTGTCCGATATTCCCAGTAATTATAACAGACTCCAGTAGGATGTAGGAGTGGGGGACATGCATTTGCAGATACCCCTTGCCAAGAAATGAAGCGTTTCACATGCTGGCTCTCGTACTCTATATGTCCTGTCACATATAGCTCCGGCCCAGGACTCCACACTGAGCTACACGCATCTTCTCAGACAGCCACTGAACCCCCCGCTCTCTTTTTTCCTCATCTTTTCAAGACAGCAGGTGGCTTTCTGCTTCCCCCTCCCGAATTTTCATGTTTAGCTTTCAATGACTGGAATTCATTTGGCTGGGAGTAAGTGAAACAGCTCTCGTAAGTGGAAGAGCTACCTAATAAAGTTTTAATGGAAGATATTATTTCTGTTCTTTACATTACATTAAAAGCCAGTCAGGAAATGAAAGCCCAGGGGGGTTAGGCGTGTTGGAAACACTCACCAAGATAGTCTTTTCTTCGGGGAGTTCACAGTCTAAATGTTGCTCCAAGAAACAGAACGTGCAGCAAACAGACAGCTCGTGCTAGTACAGACTTAGCAAGCATGTGTCGGTACATATACACACATATGTGCGTATATATACACACACAAAGGGCAGAGGGGTATCTGTTTTGTCTTTGGAGAGACTCTCCAGTGCCAGGTCTGGTCTCCCACCTGGGGAGCGTCTGGGGTGAGAAGCTTAGTGCCTGGGCCATGGCATAGTGCACTTACCTGCTCTGCACCACCAAGGTATACATCTGCTCTTTACCAGCGGTATTTAAATATCAACTACACTGCCAACTTCAGGTTTGGTTTTTTTTGTTTTTTTTTTTTTTTTTTTTTTT